>CM067378.1:28976507-29145865 GCA_034510155.1 Eucriotettix oculatus | reverse complement strand
ATAGGATAATGCTGTACGAGATATCCCCAAAGGTAAGCCTCGCAATCAATCTGGGGAGAAATACCTGCATCTCTATAAATTTTTTCAAAGGGTGTTCTAGCTCCTGTTGATAGTTTATAAAATATACCTACAATATATATGTAAGAGAACAATAAGAACTGAAGTTAAGAAACTCTTTGTTCTTGGATGAATTAGCATATGAAAATTGAGCTTTCTTCATTTGAAATCGACACCTTTGTGTTACACAGAGTACATGAAAACATAATATTAGGCCAGTACATATATATTTCATGTATGGATCAAAATATACTGAATACAAAGCATTTTTTTTGGTATATTGTAGGATAGCCCAGTAATGAGTAATTAAAAATCTATAGATACCTAGGAAGCAAGAAATAATTTACAGTCTTCAACATACGCAATCAATGAAAATTTAAAAGAATTGTGTCAAACTAAAAGTATATAAGACAATACTTTTCTTCGTATTAAGTAACCTGTTTGTTTGAATCACTCGATATTGATTGTCCCTACAGAGATGCTGTTGAACTGTCGGAATTGAATAAATTCATGATTATTAAACTTAAAATTTTGATCGCTGTACGTAGATTAAAAAAACTCAATAGCATTAACCGAACAAAAACCGTTATCCTTTGCTACTCGTTTGAATCACATCAATCCAAATTTTCTATCTTTCTCAATTAAGTCTAAATGCTTAAAGGATATCAAGTAACTATCAATTACAGATTACTAATACACTTTCTTTCTGTAGTTAAAATGTTTTGTTTTCCAAACATATTGTTTTATATTTTCATTGAGTGATTTGTGATTTTCGACGCAATATCGACGGAATTAAAATAATAATAGCTTACTTACGCGAAGTACTTGTGACTCTATTACGGTACTGCGAGTATCTTTTACTCTCTTAACCCCTTCACTGACGGATATTTTTCAACAGATATGTCATAAATGTCATATTATTTTATTACGTTTTTAGTTACCTACCGGTAGATATTAAATGAAATATATTCATTTAAGTGTTTTGAAAAGTTATTTATTTGAAAAGATTTCTTATTATATCTATTATACAATTTTTTTATTAATTAAATATTGCGCAATAAATATAGTCATAAAATAGTTCACAATAAAAAGTTGTGTTTTGTTTGCGGTATTAAGATGACATATTATTACTAAAAAAGTTCATTATCAGAAAGTTCCCTACTTCTCTGACAGTTTATGGAAAGGGGTTTCGAACGCGAGAACTTCGGAATAGCCGGGTGGAGTGTAATTTATTTCGGAGGTTCGGTTGGCTACACCGAAGAGAAAGGAATAAAGATTTTATAAAGTGTTTGAAATCAATTTCTTCACTGATTTCAGGCATTAAAACATCCTTTTCGATTAATGAACGATTAATGATCCTTTTCGATAGCAATATCGAACGCGCGGCCGTCGGAGTAGCAAGATGGCACGAACTCGAAAACAGTGTAAAAAGTCATCGTAGTTATTTATAATATGCTTCAAATATATTTCTTCGTCATTTAAAATAATATCTCAAAAATAACACAGGGTTTGAAGCATAAAAATTACGACAATTTGGTGAAGTTTTCCGCTTTTAGAAATCGAAAAAAGTAAAAGTTTAAAGTAAATCATGCGTTGTGAAGAAGACACGCACACTCGAGATAAAAATACGAACTTCAATGAAGGGACGGAGATATCAGGTTCACATCAAAGAAGAAGAACACAAATTGACATAGGATGAGTTAACTCGGCTGCGTCAGTTTTTGCTACGCCGTTCAGGACGAGATAACTCGTCCGAGACAGGGAAGGAGTAAAGGGAGTATTTTTCGCCACGTGTATTCCCGACTCGTTTAGAGTCCCCCACTCAAGTTCCTCGGATATTTTTACCATCTTGATGGACCGGGATGTTTTAGACTCTTATAAGGCAATATGCTTTCTTTGGGTACCAGGAGATTTCTTGAGGCGATTAAAGCACGGAGAGTCGTAATGCTGATTAAGATGTTAAAATACGAGGTCTTTCCCGGTGAATGTCATGTATAAACATTCTGGCGGGATGGGATGTGTTGTGTGATGCGCTCGATGCCCGTTAAATCACATGTTGATCAAGTGAATTTTCCCAAAACAAAAACTATACCGGGCTAATACAAATAATACAACTCCGGACATCCAGGTACTTGTTCGATATCATTGTAACATGAATAAAAGAAGACAAAAATTAAATCGTTATTATACAGACATTAGAAATGCCCTTCACTTTCATTTTCAATTTAACCAATATTAATGATATGGGAATAAATTTATAATCTCATGTATTTCTTTCAGATAGCTAAAATATTGCAGAATTCAACGAAAAGAAAACATTTGTTTCATAATATACAATTCAATAAGCAGAAATGCTGACGGCTACTAATTGTATTAATATCTCATAACTTAAAAGATTTTAAATGAACCATGATTAGCTGCCGGTCTCTGTGGTATAGTGGCTAGCCTCACTTCCTCGTACTACCGATTAGCTGGGTTCGATTCCAGGCAAGAGCTTGGGTGTTTGTGTACGTCTTTGTGTTCAGTATTCGAGCAATCCTTACTTGCAAAGTTAGATCCCCTATAACGGTAATGATTTTAGCTTTTGATGCTTCTTAAAATACTTTTTTAAGTTTAGTTTTAATTAATGTAGTTTAGTAGGCCATACCTTTTTAAGTCTTTTATTGATCACTGGTTCTAATAGTGGGTTTGATTATTGTCTAGGACTGCGTTTTGTTTGATGGACGACTTCTTGTACCGATGGAACTTTTAAATCTGTATGCAGTGTGTTGTTCCATATTTAATTTTTTTGCACATACCCACAGCTCAATCCCATAGGTCCATATTGGTTTGATTACAGATTTATATATCAGGATAGATAACCTTAACAACCCTTCAAAATTAATGGCTTTTACTTCATCAAAACAGTTTATTTATTTATCTAGTACATCGTACAGGATTTTGGTAAAATTCTTTAATTAAGTTTACTATTGCTTCTGTTCCAAGTGATTGACGAATTAGAAGGAAGAAAATGAAGACAACTACAGATGAAAATAAAATGAAACAATAAGTATAAATATTATAAAAACTATAGGTATAAATTAATGAGTACAACAGCCAAATGAGTCATAAATATAAATGAGTAATTCTGTCAAATTATTCACAAATATTTTTAATAAAATAAAGTAGTACATATTGCATCTTTCCTTTTTTTGAACCTCTTCTGATACCAATATAAATTTTTATAAATATAAATAGTATTTATTTGTTGAAATTTACCTACACATTACAAACGAAATGAATTAATATAAATTCAAAAAATAAATAACATAATTAACATCGTATAATACCGTCTTAACATTTTTACAGAAGTTTTTATAATTATTTATGTTTTTAATGTCGTGTTAATTTAATTGTTCGATACCTTAAATTTAGCATAAGTGATAAGTATTTAGACTTTTGGGTCAATAAAAATAAATTGGCGGACTGGATGATGCGGTGAATATCCGATATTAATTCCATTCTAGGAGTTTTGCATGACCACCGACATTACCAGTAGCGTTCCATAATATTACTAGGAATGCAGTATGAAGGCTATTATAAACAGTGGATTCCATTCGAATCGTGTAATAAAATATTGCAGTTTAAATTTTACGGACGACAGAACTGGATATAGCTATTTGGCTGGCATTCGAAATATGCATTTACTACAGTTTTCTGGGATATCTTATAATATGAAGGATAATTACCGATGTAGAAGCGCACCATATAAGCACTTTATAGTAAACGGAATAGTTTTTATTCTGGAATCTAGTGTTGTTCTATGAAGAACGCTTTTTAGGTCTTTAAGCAATATTACTATTTTATTTAATATTTGATTAAGGAAGGTGTTCGTTTTAAGACATGAAGGTCTTGTAAAATTAGTATTTGAGGGAAGTGTGTGGGGTAAGAACAGAAGAGGGAGGACAAGGATGTAATACGATAAGCAGGTTAGGGATGATTTGGGATGTGATAATTATGCGAAAATTAAAAGGCAAGATAGGTTAGCATGGAAGGTTGCATCGGACCAGTCTTAGGACTGAATACCACAACAACAATTATTTTTATTGTTACTCTTATTAATTTTATATCTAGTAAGCGCTTACTGTGTCTAGAATCAATGAAGTGAATATTAATATAAAATCCAAATAAAGAATGTAAATAGTGAAGTGAAATACGCACTGTTTCTAAGTAATTTTCTTTTCAGGCCAAACATTTCAAAAGACTATATAATAATATAGTTTTATTTTAGTCATGTATCATATTTACTATTGTAAACATAGCAGCAACTGGGGAAAATGTAGTAGCGAAATAGTAAATACACAATTTTCCTTTGTGATGCTCAAAATTCTTTCAATCATTCTCTCACTTGGGCTACACATACACGAACACAAAATAGCCGCAAAGGTGCTATAAGTCTTGGCTCCACCAACCACTCTTACGATTCTTAATATCAACGAAATATTAAAAGGGCACCTTTGTATGCATATTTTATCACGTGACTTTTGCATGTAGAATTTTCACGTGTGTTCTCGTCCTTGCGTCACTCCAACAGTAGTGGCGTTGGCCTTTTCTTTGTCTTAACAATTACATCGGCAATACTTTCGGTTCACCACAGGCTAATTAACCTCTCGTCATCGCCAAAGAGACCTTTTCTCAGGTCAAGTGTTGTAAGGTTGTGATATTCAGTCTGCTGACTGATTTGATGCTAATTTCACCTTCGCGAATCTTTTCAATTCTGCATACCTACTGAAGCCCACGTCCACATTGATTTGCCTAACATATTTTAGCCTTGATCTTTCACTTATATTCCTACCTCGCACATTTCCGTCTAATACTAATTTAACGAGTCCTTCGTGCCTTACAATGTGACATTAGTCTATCCTTTCCTTTTGTCAGCGTCGCCTCCATAATACTTGTAATCACCAATTCTAATCCACGTTTCCTGACTTGTGACCCGATCCGACCGTCTAATTTTAGCTTTTTTCTGTAGCACCACATTTCACAGTCTGCAATTGTATTCTACACTGCCGATTGTCCAATTTCCCTCCCATACCACGCTACGATAAACATAACTTTTAGAATTCATTTCCTAGTCTCCTAATGTAAACAAATTAATAATTGTTTCAAAAGCTATCCTTGGTTTATCTATCTGGCTTTTTATATCCTCTTTGATTCTACCATCACGGTTTATTCTATTGCTCAAATATTAAAATTAATCTACTTCGGTCAAAGTTTCATTTCCTAGACTGATTTTCACCACTCTTCTTTCACTACACTCCATTACTTCTATCGATGCTCATATTGAACTCAGTTTTCAAGATGGTGTTCATACCAGTAAACAAATCTTCCAAATGTTCTGCTGACTGATATAATTACAATATCATCTGCAAACCTTAATGTCTTAAATATGTTCACTTAAATTATGACTCATTATCTAATCTTCACTTTAACTTCCATCGTTACTTGTTCAATGTACAGATTAAATACCATAGATTACAGACAGCAACCCTTTCTTGACGTCTTCTTAATTGTTGCGGCATTGTCATATATAATTGTTCACGCAGCTAAAGTACGGGTCTGTTAAGGGGGAAGTCACTCGCAACGCTTGTCTACTTCTCTCTTCACATTCGCCATATCTAGCTGGGTCCTCGACGGGACGTAGAAATGAATTAATAATTTTATTTAATACTAGCTAAATCCCGCGACTTCGTTCGCACCGAAATAGTTATTTTTATTTTGCCATAAAACGAAACAACAAGTTGTAGTGCGATATTTATTTTATTAGTTGTGATGTAAAAATTAGCAAAGGATTGGAATGTTGAGCGGCTCCTAGAAGTCGGCGCAGAGAGGGGCAGTAAACCGCTAAAATGCTGTCAGATCACGCACAAAACTGACCTGCGCTATTTCCACAAATAGCCAGCGTGGGAAACAAACCACGATGTTGCCCCTGCCAATGGGGTTTCATGGGTAAAGATAAATCGATTGAAAAAGATCGATTTATCGGGGTGTGGGACGTAGTAGTGAGGCTGTGTAGATTCATTCGTCTCTGAGCATTAGGAGAATGGAGCCAACAAAAATGACCAATTCGGGCAGGAATTGAATGGATTTATAAATATTCATACAAATATCTTCTGAATACGTAAATATATCGAAATGAAACGTACACGAAAATTTAAGTTAAAATTTCTGTTTCAATCCCTGAAATATTCATTGAAATCCGTTGAGCCATTACGGAGCCTATTTGAGACAAACATACGGACAGACAGAAACTTTAATTTTATTTATTGGTATAGATGATTACTTTTTATTTAGAACTCAATTACATGAACTTGCACCTTTTTCAGCAAGTCTTCCCCCCCATCCTTTTACGTATTTATAAAATTCCATGCAAGTCAGATTGTAGTTAAACTGTCACTGTAAGATTGATTCCACGGTCCCTGGAAATAGTCGATTTCTTTCATCTGTCCACTGGACCGACAAAATCTAAAATACTATTTCCACAGTGGCGTTGTGTGCGAGGATATAAAATACATTCTCGCATAATTTTAGCATTTGGCATTTGTGTTCAGGATTTTCCGTTTCCCTAATAAAGTGAATTCTCATTTCTTTCACGAAGTTTTTAGACTTCAATTATTCCAAGTCACGTTTAGTTTCTAGAATTCTCTTCAAATACATGCCAATATTGCTGAAAACAACTGTCGCTGAAATCTTCACTCCATTTTTAGTAATGTGTATAATAGTGTTTTCAATCATCACCCAATCTGGATTTTCAGAAGGCGCTAACAGATTGCGGTACTTCAGAACTTGAGCCAAGATCGTAACAGAATTTTCCAAAATAGGGACAAAATTGTGTTTAGTCGAAATGTCGGAACAAGGAAGATCCATCACGGCGACGGCCTCAATATATCGGGACGGATGGTAACCCTAGCTGCAGGCCAAATCGGTTCTCATTTGAAGATGGCAATGGTGATTGCGTCCTAAATCCCAAGTTTTTGCCCGAAATAGTTGCAAGGGTTTTTCAATTGGGACGGGTCGATGTTGGCAGCCTGTGGCGGCCATGTTATTTTAGTAACATCTGTCTATTCTCTTATTATTCAGTCACTGATGACAAATCATCTTGACATATTACACGATTGAGAATCACGTCCGATTGATCTATTATCAAAATGTGTGTTCGTTAGTGCAAATATTTTACGGCAGACCGCCGGTGGCCCTTCAAAGTCGACTCTTCAACGTTTGGTGGCCAAATTTGAGACGACCGGTTCGGTAAACAATCTGCCAAGACCCGCACGTCACAGGAACGCCAGATTGATCGAGAACATCGCCGTGACGGACATTTTTTGAAATCGATGTTGGTGAGTCAGTCCATCACCGTCAACGGCGAGCGCTACAGAACGATCATAACCGATTTATTTTAGCCCAAACTGAACGACATGTACGTAGACGACATGTGGTTCCAGCAGGACGACACCACGTGACACAGCGAACTCCACGACAGACATTCTATATGAACGATACGAAGGTATGGTAAGAGGTGTCGTGAATTGGCCACTAAGATCGTGTGATTTGACCCCGCTAAACGCTTTATTGTAGGTTTTCTGAAGTTTTCGCTAGTCTATGCCAATATGCCTCAAACGACCAATGTCTTTAAATTTAACATATAACCCAGGTCATCGCTCAAATTCGGCTGGATTTATGAGTCATTGAAGTTTGGACTACTCGTATATTGTGAGAAGCCTCGGCGGGCATTTGAGCGATGTTATATTCCATACTTAATGGCATAATGGGCCTTTCAAATAAAAAAGAATTTAGTTAATACTAATCACAGTTATTCCAATTCAACATCGACCCGTCCTTATTGACAAACCTTTTATTTAATCTTAATTTAAGAAATAATTCAATTGTTTAATAAAAGTATGTATAAGTTACGTAGGGGGAATCAGCAGACTTAGGTGGGGAATGGCAAGAAAAGGTTGAAAAAGAACTGCTTTAACACATTCTACCTGACATTCCACTCTTATGTAAATAATTATTGTCAACGTTTTGTTGTAATTAGATTTTACTATCGGTTTCGTCATTCAGAAGCTGATTTTCCAAATAATGACTGTCACTGGAAATGGAAGGCTATGTGGTAAAATTAATCATTACATTTCCGCCGAATGCCATGTGTCATTCACCAATTAATCTCCCTTAACCATTTGGGGTCTGGACTATTCTAGATATTCAAATTCTGAATCAGGTCATCACCGACAGTTGGAAAAATTCTATAGGCAGTGCTGTAGAACCTGTGAAAACGTTGGTGAATGGTCGTCAGGCGTGCAATCTGTCGCACAAACACAATGCCGCACCTCGCCGCCAGGAAGGAAATGCAATGCGTGTCGGTGAATATAACGGCACACAACAATGTTTCATCCCCCTCCCCCGCTACATTTTCCCACCATTGCTCATTTTTCTGACTGTCCGTTCTGCGCAGAAACCTCCTCACAGATCACACCAGGACAGAGGTCGCTGAATGTTCGGACGTCACGCAACACTAAGCAATTTACAATTCCGCAGACCATGGACGTGAATATTTTTTCAAGGGACAAACATATGTAAAATGAAGCTCATAGTCTTCCTTTTGCCGAACTCGAACTGACCTCGATCATCATGCATGATGTCACAGAATCTCTTCCATACATCACAGATTATTCAACCACTATCTAGACATTGAATATTTTAGTTGATGGCGAAATGGATGTGACTAAATATTTAAGGACGCATTTAGGCAATGAACTGAAAACGGGGACCTGTTAAACTCATATAGCATATACCACTTAAAGATACAAAATAAACTGTCAAATTCAATATAACCACATTACATTTAAATCATTTTATGAAGTACCTTTTGCAAGACTGATAATACTCGAGAAATAAATAAGATAAACAACTCCATAATTTATTTGGCTATCTCGTGGTATTTGTGCGATTGTTAGATTTTACCGAATCATGATTACAATCACTTAACTATCTTCTTCAACACGATTCCTTCCTTCTGCTGTTTGTGGCCCATGATAACGTACTATTGACCCAATAGAATGAGGATTTATTTAATTGTACTACAGTATACACGCATAGAACCGAAATTAACTATACAAGGACCTATCTGGCTTTCATTTCTCAACCATCTGCACTTTTGTGACAAAAAATTATCTAGTACAGCGCCCTAAATTGGAAACTATATTTATGTTATTTGATGAGGTTAGAGTGTTCAATTGTTACAACTTAATTTCACGACTCCATTGCAGAGGGTTAGTAGTGTGAATATTATGAAATCGTAGCTAAAAATGTTCGTATGGAACATGGCTTTATAAGTGTGCGAAACGTGGACGATAGGAGTTGCGGAAAGGAAAATAACAGAAGCCTTTGAAATGTGGTGCTATAGGAGAATTCTGAAAATCAGTTGGGTGGATAGAATCACTATCGAGGAAGATCTAAACATAATAGGGGAAGTGCGAACAATGTGGAGGACTTTGACTAAGAGAAGGGATAACAGAAGAGGGAGGTCGTGGATTGAATACGCTAAGCAGATTAGAGAGGATGTGGGATGTACCAGTTATGCGGACATGAAAAGGCATACGCAAGATAGGTTAGCATGGGGTGTTGCATCAGACGAGTCTTAGGGCTGAATACCACAACAACAGTAGTAGAATATAATTGAGATGTTTGGGCTTCGCCGGTCGCTGTCTGATTAGCACATTTTTCGAGATTATTAAAAATAGGGATAGACATTTTTTAATGTGTATTACAGCTGGTAAGATGTGGACATTTACATACGATAGAAACCGAGAGACATGGGAAATTACCATCTTCTTGAAGAGAAAAGAAATAACGATCGTCATTAGTAGTTCGTGCCAATACCTACAATTTTTTTCGATATCCACCGTGTCGTTAAGGTGGATACTCAATGGTCAACCAGTTAGACAACAATAGTACAAATAAGATACGGTAAAATAGCCTGAATACATTAGAAATATCAGCCCCTAATTTAGAAATTTTTGGTTTGGAGAGACGTCAGTGTCCTTGAATATCCTTCGTATTATTTGGATTTACCTCTCTGAAATATTAATCATTTTAAGTAAGAAAAAGGTCCAGCCAATAGGGACCCATCCTTCAACTGTCGAAGACGTAAAAGTGAAATAAAACCGTATCTGCACAGCTGAAGCAGAAGAATGTTGACTTTGAAGGCGACCACCAAGTATTTGTTCCCATAACGTGAATAATCAATGTCATTTGGTCCATGACTGAACTCGTTGCTCTAGAGTTTTCTAATCTATGCATTTGCATTAAAATATTGTATTCCCAGCGCCTTACACTATTATGGAATGAACCACCGTTTTAAAATCGTTCAGCCCAAAAAGGACGTAACATAACTTTCTGAATTTCTAGGTGTACTAACAAGTGAGCTGATTCTACAGGATTTCATCCTCGGTTTTCTACTGCAATAATTCAGATCAGAAATACTTTAAGAACTTTCTGGGGATCTTATTATTTGTTCTTCATTGCGCTTGATATATTCCTTAAAATTTACCATAATATAACTCAGAAATGGAACTTCAATTAATATATGATTATTCATGGCAACGTGATCCAAAAATAATATATTACCCAATAAATCAGAATATATATGTATAATGAACAAAACTGACAGTATGTTTGTATGTTCGTCAAAAATTTTTATTCGTGAGTTGCAATTTCGACCAAATTTTGTACACGTTTCTTTGTGAATTCAAAAAATCATTGTCCGAGTAAGATGTGACTACTACCCTTAGAGCGGGGGTGAAGGGGCGTGAAAATTTAAAACGTACACAAACGAGCGATATATGCGTCAAACAAATAGTTCCTGGGTAAATAATTTTGATAGATGTATAATTCTAATACTTGGTTGAGGGGGGAATGTCGTGAAATTCATTAAGACGAATCAACTCAGGTGTCTATTCAGGGGTTATGGAATCCGATGAGCTTAATTCTGTTATTAAGACATTCGGGTTAAGTCGTATTTCAGCCTTCAGTAACGGGTGGACGTTGGAACTAAGGTCACCTATAGGAGTGGGATTCGAGAGCATATTTCACTATCAGAGGGAACCGGGGATAATTATTACTCTTACCTTTCTTAAGGAACCGTTTTTTTCTGACTCGATTAGATACCGGGAATATATTTGACATTCTTATGATACCAGTAGTTCTTTTTATTTGCTTAATGTACGGACTGTATTTTTTTCTCTCGTAATGTACTGGCAGTACGCTTTACAGGAGTATTTTTTTAGTGTCTCTAGATGCAGGGTGTATATTTGGCTCTCTTAGAGGAGAATTATACTCTCTGCTTTATTAAGTTACCAGTAGATTTCTTGATTAGATGAAGGTACTGAGATTTATCACGGCGGTTGACGAAATTTACATACCGTTCACTTTGATCGGGTAAGGGGCGTGGAAAGATAATTGTTATTAAATGTGACGATCTCGATATTAATCACGTGATAACCAACAGATTATTAAGTACTGTACAGGGTTAATGTAAAAAAACAACATAATAAGGGTATTATCATCTTTACCAATAAATAAAACTGAAGTGTCTGTCCGAAAGTTTATCTCGAATAGACTCTGAAGCGGATCAACGTATTTCAAAGAAAATTTGTCGGTTTAAAACAACATATTTAACTTAAGTATTCGTGCATGTTTCACTTTGATATATTGCATGAGATATTAATTTAATATAAGTATTAATATAAAATATTCTACTGGAATGGTTTCTGGGCATACGCGCATTCAGTCTCGAAAATGTTGATTCGGGTTGCCTATTATTTTGAACTGTTAATACTCCGGAACGGATTAATGGATTTAAATGCAAATTTGAGGGATTAAAATAGGAATAATAGCTTAAATTGTCGAGTATGTTTCATTTAGATATCTTACAGAGTTCAGAAGACATAAATATAAATATTTATAAACCCATTGAATTGCCACCCGAAAACCGGTGTGAAAACCAACTGCGAGTGTTAAGTCCTATTAGGCGTTCTTATACTATTCATCGAACTTACTGTGCTATTATAAGGGTAATTTTGGCAGTATTGAAAAGAATTGAAAAGCGGAAGATAGAGTAGGTAGCCAAGGGTTGACTAGGAACCCTGGGCTATAGTTTAAGGATCCTACCCGGTGTCTAAAGACACCTAAAGAGATGCAGAGAAAACCCACATCAGGTAGGTCGGGCATTGGGTACCATTCTCACGACCTTCCGAATGACGGGAGACGAAGACGAGTCTGCTGTGGGGTCGCAGCATTCCCTTCTCGGTATCTTCTCCAGTTTTAGGAGGCAGTTTGCCGACTGATCCAATGTAGATTGGCTCCGACACATGTGAAATCAGGATCTGTTCAAAACCAACTGCGCGTTATAAGATTTTCCCTGAAGCGCTCATAAATAAATGATACCGTACTTTTTATATATTCAATGAATCAACTTTATAAAAATTCTGTACCTGTTGTTTCGTTTCTAGGGCGAAATAAAAAGAGCGCGAACGACGTTGCAGGTTAGTTCATAATAATTGTGATAAAATTACAACATCAAAGAAAAACAGATGTAAACAAGAGGCTTGTCTTGTGGAACGTGATTATAATTTATTAATGCCAGCATTGTACGTGACTATCATTGCACGTGATAAATTCTGAGCTGGAAGGTACACATTCAGTGTGTTGATTATTCTCAAGAGGGCAGTATAATATGTAGAATAATCATTTCTAAAAGGAAAGAAAAGAAATAAACTAATGAGATAATCGTCAAAAATTTAAAACAAAATTTACTATCTTAAAAATGAATTAAAGAGCCCTGTTGTGGCGTAGAATTGAATGTAACAGGAAATAGCTGCGGCTCTTTTTTATTTTGAGATGTTTGCTCTACACTCTCGTCCCTGAATCGAATGTAAATTTTAGAGACACCGTCGGTCGGGATGACCGTTTCTGGTGACTGATGGGAGCAGAAGTATTTGTTGGGAAAACCCTACGGACGGCTACTGTTCTTTGATCGCCCCAGCTCACCTGCAAATTAATTATTTATCCCAGACTGGCGCGGGAAACTACCGGCTGCAAAGAGAGGGCCAATTCTAATTTTCGCTGGCCTTAGATCGTGAAGAAAACCTTCGTGTCGATCTCCTTATTTTCCAATTTAACAGAAATTTGTAATAATTAGACAAAATTTTCAATAATAATTTTTAAAAGTGCTACGATTCTGTGCTTTTTTTTACCCTCTTCAATTGAAAGGTTTGCTTTAATGTTATAAAAGTTTTCTAGTTTGGCTATGTAAAACCTGAGCTGTAACACACAGTAGTCGGTTTAGTAACTGGCTACATGAAACAACTCCCCTTTAATAGCATAGGAAGGGAATTGAAAATGGGGAATGTAATTTTTTGTGGGTTAACACGCTACATGAGGGTGATCCTGAAAGAGGCAACTCCCCTTTAGTAGAATAGGAAGGCAATTGAAAAGGGGGACGCGGAAGATAGAGCAAGGTAGCTAAGGGTTGAATTTGGCCTCCGGGCTATAGTTTCAGGATCCTATCCGGTGTTTCTCCTAAAGAGATGCAGGGAAAACCCTAGAAAACATGCATCAGTAGGTCGGGCATTGGGTACTATTCTCACGCCCTTCCGAATGACGGGAGACGAGTTTGCTGTGGGGTCGCAGCATTCCCTTCTCCGTGTCTTGACGAGTTTTAGGAGGCAGTTGGTTGATTGATCCAATGCTATCAGTGGACAACTCTTGCCTTATGCTCAAGGACTTCGTTCCCAGTACATAAACCTCCCAAAATAGGTGAAGGTGAGTCGGCATGTGAAAACTTTGATATAATCAGGTAAGCCCCGCAGATCACTCAGGGGGGGGGGGGAGTGCCTGCGAGAGAAAACTTCCTCTACGTCACATCCGGAGGGATGTGAAGCCCCAGGGCTATAGTTTAAGGATCCTATCCGGCGATTCACCTGAAAGAAATGCTGGACAAACTCTAGAAAACCTGTATCAGGTTGGTTGACCTATTGGGTGCTTGTCTGACGCTGTTCTAAATGATGGATGAGAAGTTTGCTTTGGGGTCGTGGCATGGTAAAATTTTAATAAATTTTTGTATCTTCAACAAAGAAACGATACGCTGTAAATATAAATTTATTGAAATTATTACCTTAATTACTCAGTTTTCAGATATGACTAATAATGAATATGAAACAAATCCTTTACTAAAGATGTTCGTTTTATTTTAATGATATAAATTGTTCCACAAAATGAATTAATTTTTGAAAAATTACATTTCTTTACACTGGGCAATCGGATTCCATTGATTTAATTACATATTTTTGCTTTGAATGCATGTAATATTACAGGTACTATTTACATTTCGTTCTGAGTTACGTTGTTGGATGTCCTAGGATAGTTCTGTTGGTCCTGTTTCTTCCTGAATTTCTCACTTATTATTTTTTAGTATCTTCACTTCATAAGTTACAATATTAATTTGAAATTTGTGGAAAATGACTTCATTCATATATAACTTTGTTAGATTGTTTCGTTGTATTATTTGGATTTCAGAGAGACCAGCAAGAATTTAGACCACTTGAAGTTGGTGAGAGAGAATAAAGAATAAACAGAGAACTTCGAGATTTGTTTTTATAGGGAGAACAAACGATATTTTTTTACCAAGTTTCGCGAAGTAGGCAACTATTCCACTCATACCGTCAATCCATTAATTATTCTTCGTTCGCCAACATCACTCGGATTGATTTATCTCTAAATCCTAATAGTTTACCAATTTTCATCCAAATCACACAATTGTAAAATATTGTTATCAATGATTTAAGGCTGAATATTGATGCGAATAAAATAGCTGTAGAAGAAGATGGGAACAAGAAGAAGCGAATTTATTCTTCCACCCTCCCCGGTAGAATTTCAAGTGATCGTATTTCTAAACAAACTAGCTCCGTGTGGTGTCCCGATTTTCCAACACGCATTACCTCGTACAGTCAGAGCTCTTCTCGATTTATCGGGCTGAAGAAATTGGATTCCAAGGCTGCTACCAAGACGTCGGTTTTGGAACAACCATTAGTAGGGAAAAATTTTAATACATTATTTCGACATTTATGAAACCAAGAAAATTTAATAACTTGAAATGAATGGTGGATATTAATGATTTTAATTGAAATATTAATATATTAATAATAAGTTTTTATAAACAATTTACTTGATCCAAAACAAATTTACATTAATCTTACAATGTTTCTATTTTCAAACTTTAAGCCGGCAATTCTTTCTTAGTTAACACTATATATATATTGACATAAAAAATTATACAAATGAATTCCTTAAAAATAATAATCCTTTATCTTTACTCAAGGTCGTATATCATGTGCCTTTTCATAGATCAGAATATTACCATACAAAATCTACACGGACCTGGCAATATGAGAAATCAGCAAAAAGTCACAGGGGTAATTACCGTGTCGTCATAAAGGAACTTCCAGAGCCTTCTTATTTGGGTCGATCCAGATCATATCCGCCGCCGCTGGTTCAGGAAGAATTTCCATTTTTCTTCCTCTCCTTGGACTACCTGTCCGATAATACCGATCATCTTCTCGAAATCTCCCTCGCCAAACTGCCGATCATCTGTTCAGAAATCTCTCTCTCTAAATTTCTCACCAAAAATATCTGTTCAGTCTCACCGCTCTCGAAAAATTCCAAAACTCCTACTGCACGCATTTTTAAAATATACTCCCCACATTTTTGGTTCATATCACCCAGGTGGCAGGGATGGATATTGATCAATAACATTTACTGTTACTTTTCTCTGGGAGTCACAGTTTATCTCCGTCCAGACATTTTGGGAAAAATCATCCTATGCCGCCAAATGTCACCATATCTTGGGGAATTCCCCAAGTGACGTGATGTTTAGGTTTTATTGCCCATAGCTCAAATGCTGTCTCCTTTTTTTGACTCCGCACCACCAAAATTCCGAGAATATGTGTTTGACCGTAACAAACTGACATGTTTATGTGTACATGACGGACTAAACTTGCAAAATTAGCGATTAATGTACTTTGAAATGTAGAGTTTTAAAATCGTCTATACTCATTTATTTATATATATTACTATACTTTACTATCAATTGATTTGTGTACATTTTTGCAGATCTAATATTGGAAGATGATGTCACCCGTCACTGAGTTGAATTCGCACTCTGCTCAAATCTAGCTTTATTCATTAACTTGATTCCCTGAAAAGTATTATATTATATATACTTACTTCTGATAAATTATTATAGATTAAAAATGGTACCCTAGGATTCCAGTTCAGAGAAATTATTTAAAAAATTTCCTTATAGACGACATTTATGTAAGGATAATTTCATAGATCCATTCACGGATTCATCCTAAATTTCATCTAAATTTGATTGGTGTACTAACCTGAGCTTATCCGACCGCCAAGTCAAATATATCTCAATGAATGAATTCTCTTGAACTGAATTTCTGTTCATTTAAATAATTAACTTCAATCATAGAACTCTATACCATTGTTTGAAGTGATGTATGTTTTAAGTAAATCTTGGCATCTATTTCTTGTTTATGAATTTTCACGAGACAATTAAATACTGTTCACCGTTGCATAATCCATGTCGCCTATGTATATTATATTATAATTCAAATCCATATTCTTCGCAGAAAATACATTATTAACATTTACAATTACGACGTACTATAAATCCTATCTGATATTTTTTCCCAACTAGATATCTGACCTTGGATTTACATTGCAACCTGACATAAGACTGACTCCGACAAGATCTCTTACCCTAATGTCACTAGAATGTTACGGGGAGAAGTTAAAATGTTCCATTATGGATTTTAGGGTGAACAAATTTTCGGAGAAGAAATATTCAGTTTCCATCTAATGTTACAATTCATACAAGTAATTTTTTCAACTTAATATTTATTATTAATATTTTCCTGAGGTCACCAAAATCCAATTATTCCTTCCTATAGGCACGACTATCTTATTCAGTGCTGTAACATTAAATGACCTGCTATGAATTTCGCAACACGATGAGTAAAAATCAAATACACTGCAGAAATACATCCTTGCGTTGGTTCATTGTGGCCTAGTCACTGTAGCAACCCTCCATGCTATACTATTCTGCGCAAGCCTTTTCATTTCTACATAAGTAGCACACACCACATCGCTTAGCGTATTCCATTCTTCGTCTCTCTCTTCTGTTCTTACCCTACACACATCCCTCTAATGCTAATTTTACAAGACCCTCATGTCCCAACACGCTTATACACTCCAGGTTAGTTACTCTATCTGCCCATCTGATTTTCAGTACTCTTCTACAGCACCACATTTCGAAGTGTTTTATCCTTTTCCTTACCACAACTCCAGTCATCCAAGTTTAGCACACATATAACGCCACAATCCATACGAACATTTTTAATAATTATTTCCTAATATTCACACTTATATTGCCCGTAACTAAATCCCTCTATTTCGCGAAAGTCATCCTTGCCTGTGCTATCCTACCCTTTATGTCTACTATACTTCTTAGTTATTACGCTTTTCAAGTAGCAGAATTCCTTAACGTCTTCAAAATATCCCTTCGCAATATAACACCCTTTGTTATCCCACTGTTTCCCAAACTTGGTTTTTCCTCTATTAGTCCTCATATTGAACTCTTTCTCTAGGACCACGTTCATGCGATTTATTATGGTTTCCAAGTATTTTTTTCCTGTCCTCTTCAAAATACGTAATAGTGTGTTCCAGTTTACATTGTCAAAGGCTTTTTATAAATCTGCAATTGCTATGAACATATACCTGTTTTTTTATTCAGTAGTCTAAAATTATTATTTATTTGCCATACTACATTTCATCGCCTTGGTTTTCCCTCTATTAATCCTCACGTTGTACTCTTTCTCCACGACCACGTTCATGCAATTTATTATGTTTTCCAAGTCATATTCAGTTTCCCATAATACCACAATGTTATCATCAAACCTATATCTTCTCATTCATTTTTAACTTTATTCGTCACCTGTTATCTATAAGTAAAACAGCATGGGCGACAGACTGCATCCTTGTCTTACTCTTCCTTGTTTTCTGTTTTCTTTTCCTTACTTTCAATTACTGCTGACTGCCGTCTGTAGTGGCTATTTCATTTATAAATATTATCTCTAAAGCTTCTCAAAGAACATCATGTAGATGGTTTTTATTTTAGGCCAGTTGATAAAATAAGAATAAATGGTTATTCTAAATAATATTAATTTATTCAAATGCAGTTCACATACATCTAATTTTAAAATATTTCTAACCATTCCTGCTTGTACATTGAAGTGTCTATTAGAATAGTATTACTGTTCATAAGAGAATAAAAAAATACATTAATCAGGAAAATATGGTAATAATATCGACTTCCAAGAAGAACTAACAAAATTTTTGATTTCATGTTTCGTCGGTTCAAGCAACGAATCTACAGGATTGGGATTAAATTACAGTAAGTATAATTTTCTCCATATTATGCCACCGATAAATATAATTTAATTTATTGGGTGTAATAAAATGATAATTATAGAGAATTATCTCTGTAAAATAGATGTCTCAAGCCACGCCCATACTTTATTGAATATGACGTCATACCACTATTAATACTAATTCATAATCAGCAACGTTATTCAAGCTGCTGTTTTTATTTAAATATATTTTAACTTCCTGGAAAGATACTAACATTTATTAAAAATAACCAACATTAACACTTTTTTACACGAGCTGTGCGCGAGTCTGGTCCTCGCTGCATTATTTCCAGCTCATAATTTCAGTTTATTTTTCGAGCAAATGGCCAGAAGTAATAGCTTCGTATTTATGTGAAACATACATCGCCGTATTTGACTACCGGATGTGTGGTTAGTGGATGAGGCATCAAACCGTATGATTCTCTTTGTAAAGATGTACGCGTCCAGTGCAAACTGACGCATGGCCATTGCTCTACGTCACTGCTCGCATTTCAAACCCTATACAAAGTGCCGCCTGTGGAACCTAATTTAAGGCGGGCTTTTATTTTCATTCACAATAATCTTTACTATTCAATAAATTCGTATATATGTACTAGTTGGAGACCTGGCGTTGCCAGTATTTCGACAGTTAAAAATACTCCAGGTACAATAACAGGACTAAAAATATTTTCAGTACTCTGACAGAATAAAATTTCTTCGCCACTTAAGGGATGAATTAGCGGAGTCGTTCGGAAGCTATACGCCAAACGTTAGTAGGTAATTGTTACGTTCCACTGTCTGTTTGTCGCCTTTCGCCTGAACCGGACGGTATGGGTTCGTTGAAGATCTCGCTTGAGAAATTCCCTTTCTGTTTGCCTCCAAACGCTTCTTACGCTCTTCTTCAGTCTCATTGGCTCGAAGATTATGAACTCTACTTGCGTTACACGTACATTCGCATCACTAACACTAAATAACACATCAAAACACACGAAAAGCAGCATTTGTAATAATATTAAACACATTTAATTTTATTTTGATGATCTGGTGCCAATTTATTTAGTTATCACCACTTTTAACAATAATCTAAACCGTATTTTTTTCAGAAACAGGAAACAGAGTGATCGCCCATATTTTGCTATCTCCCCTTAATTATGCATAGTAATATTTTTTATCTGTTTGAGGAAATAATAATTTTTCTCTTTACCTGGAGATAGAATTTTAAGAAAATAATAATTACTTTTTAATTCTGTTCCTTTATTGAGTAATAACACAGGTTTAGATCATATAATACAACCATTAACAATATATATAAACCAAAATTTATCTTGCTGCTCTAATTTTAAAGAAAAACTTCCACTTATGTGAATATAAAAACAATTTTTCAGCGGATTCGGGCTCAAAATATCAATCACTAATTGCCAGCCATCAAGCTGCTTTTCTCTTTCTTCATTACTGTGCAATTATTTAAGAGCTCAACTTCGTCTTCACGCAACCACTGGTAAGAACTGCCCTTCTTTCTGATCAACTACCACTTCGTTATCCTTCCTTTTGACCTGAAACTTCTCTCCACCCCATTGAACTCATTTCTGTCTGCCTTGCTACTGTATCAACAATGCCTTTCCTACTTTATGCAGATTATTACCAAACCTTGATGAGCGATCAGATTTTGTTCTTTGAAAGATGCTGGCCAATGATAATTGAACCATAACATAACGACACTCATAGAAGAAGAAAAGCGAGCTGAATCATAAGGATAAATTAATTTAATTTTATTCACAATCTGACGAAAGGATAAACAGGATACGAACCGTTGTTATTATTTTGAATTGATAAAGTTTCTGTTATTCTTCGTAAACTACATTCTAGTTTATAAAATAATATAAAACTGACGTAAAATCAAAACTATTTATATATTGATAAATTGTTTTTTAGTTTTAGAGCTGAAGATATCTGATGAAAATTATTACTTGTCGTAAATTAATTTGATTTGTTTTTAGATTGAACATAAATAAAGAATGTTACGTTCTCATTTTCTTCTATATATACACTCTTAGTACTAGATCAATAACATTCACAGCCTTCCTTAGAATTTTTAGAAACCAAAGTAAATGTAATCATTATTTGGGAGAATAAAATATGTTTCAACTATGTCAGAATTGGCAGAAATATTCTATGCTTACTTTCGTAAAGTCGTTGAAATTCAAAGTCACATATTCATATTTTAATGCGAACATAATTTTTGAAAATAACTTGATATTTCACTCTTTGAAATGTAGATTGATGGCGTCAGTTCCAGTTTTATATTGTTGTCTTTGTTTGAGCAGTGGGTCATAATTTATAAATATGTATATGATGTATCTGATTTGAAACTATGATCGTAAATACGAAATTTAAGGTTGTTATCGAAGATTGTTAATATAATAGGGGCCTCAAGGAGGTAAGAAAGAAAATGTTGGGATGATGCTGTATCATAGACGCCATGCTATATTTAAAATTCTCAATTACCACACATAAATGGAACATAACAGAAATTAATTCATTAATATGTATGTAAACATGTAGATTAAACGAGTAAAATGAATGTGATCTGTGTGAAAAAATAATTGTCCAGAATTTCATTACTCTCACTAAGAAAAATTGGAATAAAAAGTGAAGATCTCTGATCTTTTTGGGGTTAAACGTTTTCATGTCATTGATGGTGTCAAATGTTTGTAACTTCTATGCCGCTAACACACTAACATTGTATTGTAATGGCAATCTGACGTCAGTAATGTTGACTGCACCATTGGGACCGAAATTTCCAATCCCCAACACACCTTCCACAATACTCAACATGAACTTTCTATTACCTGCCTGTCAATATGAGTGTGATGCATCGGAAGAGTAGCAAAACAAGAACCGAACCGACGCCATACATAATTCAGATGGAGGCTGTTGGGGAGAACTATTCTGGGGCTCAGTTTGACGAAACTTTTGACCTATGTCAGACCTAATTTGAGTAAAGTGAGCGAGTAATTTATAATATAAAATGTTTTTTACTAGAATTTTAGCGGTCCATGTATTTTTCTTATTAATATTCTAGTTATTGCTCCTAAAAACAAAGTTTTGTTATGTAAAAGTTGAAATTAGGCTTTATTTAGGAAATAATTCAATTTCTTAATATAAAAAAAGGATATGTTACTTAGGGTGCATCAGAAAACTTAGGTCGGCATGGTAAAAAAGGTTCGAAAACACTGTCGTAGACCGTAGAAATTAACAAGATGAATTATGGGACGTGTTGATATAAATGATGATATGATACATTAATTCCATTATAACAACAAGGTATCGTAAATTTTATTCAAAGTAATAGTATAATTTTTAAGATTTTATGCAGGTGGTTTAAAAGGAATACGTAGCATTTCACTCATAATTAACATATGTATTGGACTGAATGCATTAAACACCGATAATGTGTCTTGTAAACGCTTAATATTGGACCTCCCACTTTCCGGGCGAACACTCTACCACTGAACTAGTCCCAGTCAACGTACCGAGGACCGATCCTTCGTCCCTCAATTCCTGCGGAGGCTAGGTTTACAGGAAAGGAGAGACGTCGAATCATTGCTCGGTACGTCGACTCGGACTAGATCAGTGGTAGAGTTTCTACCCGGAAAGCGGGAGGTCGTGGGTCCGGTCGACATTTTTCCATTCCTGCAGTAGTTATAACACACATTTCATATCTGATTTAGAACCTCATCTGGTGTAATGTAAAAATACAACACAAATAGTTACAATATAATGTTTTTTTTAAATTATTAAATGAAACTTTACTTACGGAAACAAGAAATTACGGATGAAAATTTGGATGTGCAAGTCGCGCTAGCGAAAATATTGTTATATATATTAAGCAATAGGCCACTTGAAAACTCACACATTATTCACTTACAGACAATCAAATCGCTTTCGTCATATGGTACATTATTTCGGAAATTAAATATGAGTTATGATGTAGATTCCATAAAATAAGAACAAGAAAGTGAATGAATATTCAAATTTTAAAACTGTGGCAAAAGATCATTAGATACATTGTATAATAGGTTATAATAGGAGAAGCTATTATTTTTAAGAACCCAAGGCAAAGGCGTGTAGCTTGTTGTATTGGGTAAAGATCGTTAAATTTTCTCCTTTTCTCACGGTCCACTGTTTTTCCAACACAGTATTTAATTCTCTGGGGTGCTTCATGTGAGGTTCCAAGTTTCCTTTACCAAAGATCTCTGCGTAATATAAACCATTTGGTATTTTGTCTAAGAATTTTAATTTTCCTTTGACACCATAATATACAACCTTACGGGTTCACAACCATTTTGGCTTCAAACTGTCCATAATTTATTAAATTATTTTGAAAACTTTATATTCTAAAATCAATTGCTCTTTTGAAAGACGTTGGTAAATACAATATAAATAGCTACACTATTTTCTTCTTGCACCATGTCACGTTATTTTCAATAAAATTATGAGAGTAGTTATAAAAATATTTTTTAGTAAGCATATTTTTCTTTTTATTTGTCAACCACCCAATTTTTTACGACTTCTTACAAAATATTATTATTTGCAAATTCGGTTTATTATTATTTTATCTATATATTTAAGGTCATCTATATAATTAAATCGACGCGCCTGTAGAAATGATACATCAGCTTCAAAACCAAAGAAATATTAATATAAACGGAAAACTGTAAAATGTATACACACTCGTATTAAATGAAAAAAATCCTTCCATGATTTTCTCTGACGTCCAAATATACCTCGCATTATATAGAATCAAAATTACTCATTTAAAGAGCGCTCCTGATAATTTCAGACCGACAGTAAATGAAACACTTAATATTTATAAAGGATCTACGAGCTGACTTTTTCAGAGCGAAAGTAAACGCGACTGCGATAAGACTGTATAAATATGTGGAATGAATGTTTGCATTTCTGGAGGATCTGTTATATCTTGCATGCATATTCTGGTCGTTATTGCCTTTATTCTGGTTACCTCATCAGCAATTTAAATACGCTTTGAAGTGACAACGTCGAGAGGATAGGGACTCTACAGATTTCTTGCCTCGATCTTATTCATAAGTACTTTCTAGAGAATTATATAATATTAGACCAGGATATAAAAAGTATTTTATTAATCGCATCTACAATTCGTAAAGATGAATGAGAATTGACAAGCAGATTAAATGATATATACCTAATTGGGCAATTCAATGGGAACGTACGGGACATTACAAGGGTAGTATTGTAGCAAAGACTAGAGCTTGGTAATCCTAATGAAGTGAAGAAATACTGGTTTCAAAAGTGAAATCGATAATGCATATCTTAGGTAATATCAAAAATGAATGTAAATATATAGAAATGATTCAAATGGCAGAAATTTATGAATATTATTTATATTCAGTTTCGGCTGTAGATATCTATTTGACACTGATAAATTTTTGAGGAGTCACAATTTTATCTTTGGTTTCCTTCGACGGTTGATGCCACGAATTAATTTAGTTTCGTTTTGAGAGAGCATAGAAACAACATGTTAAGGACTGAGGGAGACATTTAAATAATGTGTATTTGTCTTTTGAAGAACGACGAATAAACATGTTACAGTGAGTCGTATTTTATATTTTCATCAGTATATTTGTCTTTTGAGAAGCAAATATTAAACATGTTATAGACTGATGGAGTCATTTATATATTGAAATAAATCTAATTGTCGTTTAGTACGCAAGGAAGAAACGTGAATTGACTGTGGGAGTCTTTAAAAACTTCTTTGGATGAGTTGTTGTCTAAATTGCCTGGAGATTGGAATTTAAATGTCACTTACAGATCGGAATTACAAATTACCTTACTGTAGATTTCGATGTCCGGCAGCAAAATTTGCATGTAGTCAGACTTAACTCCGATCAACTTGATTTTTATCATTGTTGCCGGCCATTTCTGCACGCCACGGGAACCTGAGATCTCATTGGTGATGTAAACAATCGCGTAATACATTTCTCTTGCTTGTCCAATGGCAATCATAATTTTTGTTTTGCACATATATTTTTTCCCTCTTTTAAATAAAGTAGTACTAACTATTACGATATTAATATACTTCCAATTAAAATATGCGAAGTATTGTTGACATTCATTAATTTTTTTAACGCGTACATATTCGTCAAAAATGTACTGGTAACACTAGAAAGTGAAATCAGAATTCTCAGGAAATGAAGTTTGTCCATCCAAGATGCGTATATGGTTTTATTACATTTTTTTTATCTTCTAACTTTAACTTAGGTGTAACTATCTCCAAAAATATGAAATGTGGGTGAACAAATAAAAATTATTTTATTTGTAAAATTATGCAGTTAACTAGCTGTAACAACAATATCCTAATTACTGAAATTCTTTACTACTTTCCGTTAATACCTCTCCCTTCCTATTTCCGTCCTATAATTTTTGGATCTACGAAGGTTCTGCTGTCTAATTTACAGCTAGGGTTTCCTTTTCACTTTTTTAATTGTAATTGAAAATATTTATCCGCTATTGTCATACCAACTGACCCGTTTAAAGAATTTTGTCTCATTTTCGCCATCAACCTATCCTATAAACCAGGGGTGGCCAACCTTTTGCTAAAACAAGCGACAATCAGATGCGCCATATAACTCGAGCACATTTTATAGCGTCTACGTTCGTGGTTAGGGAATGGTAAATAGATATGACTGTAGAATCTGCTTCTTGCAGGGGAGGAAAAGGAATAACTTTGACGCAGTTTAATGAAACATCAATCTACAAAAGTCAAGAATGATCGTCCTGCAGAAGAGAATGATGGCTTTTACAGTTTTTTCATGCAAAGTTAAAGTACCGTTGATTTTATGCCAGGACACACAATCCTAAGTTTGCTAAATCTAATATGAGATTTTATAGGTATGATTTAACTTTTTCAAATCTGTCTGATACCTTCTTTTACAATGCAATGACTCCCGACTGGCAAGTTCTTCAAATACATTAAAATTATCATCAAGTTCTTCTATAAAATTGTTTCAGTGTCCGTTGATTCATCCAAAGCTAGAGAAAAGAAATTACATTAATGGCCAAAGTTTTTAGTTTTGGAATACGCCCGGAATTTGAAGCAACAACATGAAATTATATGATATTTTAATTAATAAACTGTGGCGGACCTGAAAGTTTGGGAACGAAATGTTTTCAAATTAAATTACTCTTTTTTTGACTTTTGGCCATTCATTGTATTTATTTTTAAAATGATTTATAGTACCTATCTAACTGTATAGTGCTTTTCAACAACGTAAAGGGACTTTTCGTGCGAAATACAAACATGCTCACGGATGCAATGCGCCACTTTTCTTCGTCCAAAGCGTCACGGTTTCGCCACCTCTGCTATAAACCCTCCTGTTAATTCGAATACCATTAATAATATTTATCAAATAAAAAAAGAAAACTTTCCCCATGTAGTTTTCTGGATTCCAATCAGGTACAACAGTAATTATAAGTTGGCGTTTCTTTGACCATCTGTCAATTCCGTCAATTTCAATCAACGTTGAATGTTAAACAGTCCCTGTTGTCTATTTGTAAAATGAATAACATGGACATATAGGTCAATACGTTGATGAGAACATGTATTATTTGAAATGCTGAAATGCCTGGCTGGTAAATTCACGAACTTTTACGAAAGGTCTTGAAGAATGTTTTTTAAATATATATTTCTGGCCAATTAGTTCTGATTAATAGAACAACATCTGGTGAAAATCTGTAGATGTCAGTAAAATATCCAGATTTATTTTAGCAAAATTTTTGCTTCCACCCCTGGTTAAATTTATGTCAAAGGGTGATTTTAAAAACAGATATTTGTGATTACGAATACGGATAAATAAAGAAAAATAATTACTTTTAGAAAACTAAAATTTGTTCTAATATAAAGAAACATTTTAATCTACAAAGAATTATTTCCGCTAAAATCATAATCAAAATGCTGAAGTTAGCTGTAATACGAAGAGACGGGAAAACTGTAATGCACGTGGATAACATCTACAAGCAGTGGCTTGACAAGAAAATTACTCCGCAGAAATTAAAAACTGCACTGTTAAATTCTTGAGTTAACGAATTCTCTGTTTTATTTCGCAGAGTGGACGCTGCAGTTTTGATTTAACATTTTTAATTAGTAAGAGTCTGGCTTGCCATTGTTCTCACCTCATTTATCATACTACCCCTCGCAATTACTCTTTCCTCGTCAGGTAGTGGTTAAATGAGTTGAAACGGCTGAAAACCATTTAAGGCCCTATATGTGTCCATTCTGAGCACGACATTCCATTTTAAACAAGCACCATACTCAAAATGTAGAACATTCACATTGATACATTTTAGTCTCGAGAGCCTTAAAAACTCATCGCGCAACTGCTAATGATGTGCATGTATTTTGCTTCAGAGTACGTTTCTTTTCGACAATTATTTTGGATAACGAATCCATTAATCAGATGTACATTTATATTGAGTTGAATAGTTTCTCTAAACAAAAGAGTTTTTGTAATAGTTATTGATGTCTGTAAGTTTAAATGAGGCCGCGAACAGACAAAAAAATTAGTGGAAACATAACAAACTATAATTTAAAATCAACTACATGTTTCGGTCCTGATCTGGACCCTCTTCACAAAAATTATTACATTACAAAGATATTACAGTAGAGCCAAAGAATATAGTAATTAAAGATTCAAAAGACAAAAATTAAAAAAGCAAAGATAATAATTATACATTTGAGACATTATATTTAATGAATTAAGACATTAGATATGCTACTGAGAAAATCCGTGTCCGTTTTTACATTCAGAGTATTAATGTTGTTTAATGTGGAGCATTTCTGAAACTAATCGTCTAAAATTTGGAAATTATCCCAGTAAATAGTGTGATTGGATTCTAAAATATGTTTTAAAATAACAAATAATTTTATTTACAGGTGATTTTGGTTTTACGTAAAGAAAAATAATATTTTAGACAAAGTGGACTGCAATAAAAAACAGCTTTCCGATAAATATGTATTTAATACTGGGGGTCCCAGTTGAAATTGTAAGTATTTTCATAGAAAACACTAGTTTTACTTATAATGTTTGATGTACCCTTAATGGAACTATAATTGTAGTAATTTGTTCATTTCATTGGTATTTTTCAATGTGAAGAATTAAACTTTAAACGAGAGTTAATTCTCATATCAAGTTAAAGCCGTGAATGAAATCCAGTGAATACGACACAGAGATGGTATCTGGCATGCACGTGGAAGAGGTTGGTGGTATGTTTCCGTGACCGTCGGAAAGAGCTTCCGGTCTGGAAAACCTCGAACCCGGAGCGTTCCGGTCTGCACGCCATGCCGCGGCAGGCTCGGTAATTACAGGTTGCGCACAAGCTAAGGTCACGAGACCCACGACGACTCCCTCAGCAAATGGTTCTCCGAAAATTCGAGATACTTATCATAATACTAACACTACAAAGAATAATATTACCAATACAGGAACAATATAAATCATTCAATGTCTAATATGTAGTTCGAACTGGATAGAAAATTTTACTTAATCTTATTTTATTTGGATAAATGTCAATTTTTGTTCATTGATATTAGTTAAAATTGAACAATAATTCTGACATTTCTTCATGAAAGTGTATCAAAGGACACGAGGACATTTGCTGATCCCGCGTCTATTTCTTATATATAAGACATGAGTGGAAGGTGAAAAAAATAAATTATCGTGGAAAAGATATATAAATATATTCATAAATGCTTATAAGGAATAAATATAAGGTGAATATAAGTGCGTATTATTAGGTATAAAAATATTAAGGTATGCTGGGAAACTTGCGATACAAATGGTTACCTGGCACTTGCTACATTAAATACGGGATTTTCCATTGCAGCCTTGTTAATGTCACTTCGCTGTGTTTCTCTTATCAAAATGATGTCTTTTATGTGATAGGAGCGTTGCATAGAAATGTTGAGGGGGAAGGAAGATTGGATGGTCTCCCTCGCACTCTTAGGTACGCTCTAGCAATGAATCATACAGGATGGAGTACTCATTACTATGCACTTAGCTGTACAGAAGATATGTGTTGATGTGGTCATATCAAAGCAATACCACTTTTTCCGCCTCACTGAAACGAAGCTTTGCCAAGAGCCAAGCGTGTTTATTAACACCCCGCATGGACGTTTTGTAATTGGTAAACATTTTCGATAATGACTGCTGATAATTTATTCTATGCTTCAATTATAAGATCTACATGGACATTTAACTTAGGGCACGTGACTGTAACCTTGGTAGCGCTAGACGCAGGAATGGTCACATAGTCGAGGACAAATAATGGATCTTTATTTCCCGTTTCTTATACGGAGGCTTGTAATGCGTCTAAGAAAAGTTCAGAACGTCCACAGTCAATTACGGCTTGAGAGCTCTTCAAAAAGTACCATCTGAGGATAATGTCGTGGCTACACTGCGGCAGGACGATGAATTCTAAAGGCTGAACTCTGTTATTAATTTTCAGCCTGATGGTGTATCTTCCGGCTGGTTGCACATACTCGTATTTGCCATTCGCGACTCTTAAAACAGTATCCCTGTTATCAGCGATCTTTATCTTCTTCCGCTGTCGTCGAACAGAGAATCGATTAGGGCTCTACCGACTTGTGGTCTAACATTACGTCAATATAATTTCCTGACAATTTTGACGACGGTCGTCGACGGAGGATTTTCTTCTTGTGCGGCCTCACCTCCATGGAAGGTCGCGTCGACGAGTTGAGTGGCCGTATGGCGACGGAGATCTCGAGAGACGTGATGGATGGCGTCCTCTCCTTGCGGCGGGATGCGGCGACGATGACCTGTATCTTCCTAGGAATAATTCAGTTTGTTCGGCCTGGTCATATTGGCGTCCATGGTCATATGCATCCTGTCCTCGTCTAGTTCTTGCTTCGTCGAATACTCGTTTCCTGTCCTTGCAGTATCTTACGACGTGTCCAGGACGGCCACAGTGGAAGCACACAGGTCTATTATCCCGCGCCTTCCAGACATCTGTTTTTCTTGAGGCGTCACGTGCAACAACTCTCGCACTGGTGGGCTTCCGATTTGAAACGATCTTTCGCCAGGAGACCGTCGGGGTGGAGATTGGTGCCAAAATGCTTTCCACTTCCTCCCTGATGGCTTCTTGGATGATTTCTGGCTCTGCCACGTTGTTTCGAAGGGATAGAACACGCTGAATTTCTTCCCTTACTATTTGTTGAACAAGAGAGGCAGATCATTCGCATCTCCTACTGAGGCAATCGGAAAAACGTTTGGAAGGCTCTCGAACTTGCAGACAATTAGTTTCTGGTTTATCTCTTCGATGAATTGGCAGTGCTTGACGAACTCGTCCGTGGTTTTTACGTCCGTCCTCCCCGACACTTTTCATTAGTTGTGCCAGTTTTTCGTCTTCATGTAAGTTTGGGTTAACCGTTTGGCACAATGCGAGAACGTTTTGAATATACGACTGGGCGTTCTCGCCACTTTTCTGAGCTCTGTATATATTTTAATTCTTTTGTGGCCTGCCGAATATGACGCTCAGAATCAGCAAATGCCTTTTTGAACTCGGACTGAAAAGTTTCCCTACTGGTAAACTCATCTTCCACGTTTTCAAACCACTGTCTTGCGGTTCCATCCAAGTAGAACAAGGCGTTCGCCAGGAAAACGGTGTCGCCCCACATAAAATTTAGCGACTCGTTGGTAGCCCTTGAGCCATCTGCCTGGGTCTTGTCCGGCGTCTCCTGTGATGATGGCAGGGTTCCTTATCTGCTGCTGGACAGCAGCATAGGCCGGTGAGCTTCTTTCCTGTCGATCCATCACAGTGTTCGTCGGTTTTGAATATGGCACAAATTCCGGATTCAAGCCTTGGAGCCTCCGGTTTTGTCGAAGTCTAATAGGAGCCACTGTTTGTTAACTTTAGATGTTACTCGGCGCCTCTACTAGAAATGTCACGTTTTGAAGGATCGTGAGATTGAATAACACACACACGTAGAGTTTACAGACGTTTATTTAACGACGAAGTGTTTTACAAAGCTCGTACTGTGTAAGATTGACTCCGATTCGGAATCCTGTACAATTTATACATGCATGGAATATTCCAGAAGCAGAACATTCTCGAAACAGAAAATACTAGAAATTAAAGGCAATCAAAGTAAACAATTAAAGATCGAAGGTTTTTCCGGTGAAGTTGTTGCAGAAACAGTTCTCGGATTTCCACACGGGTCAGAAGTAAACAAACAAATAAAACTGGCTGGGTGGGACTCGAACCCGAGTCTATATTTCTACAGTCCAGCTTGATACGGCTCAGCTGTCACTGCTATCCTTAATATTTTAAATGCATGAGATACTAAACTAATTGTCTTGTTCTGTTCGCATCTATCGGCCCCATTCCTCTTCGGTATTGGTATAATTATGATGTTACATATTTGTATTAATTAACAATAAGTATAGTAAATAATGTCAAACTTTAATGCTTGAAAATTTGATCTCTACGTCATCAGGGAATGAAACATGTTCACTTACTTCCTTAAAGAATCTTTTGCCCAATCTTATGATGCCAGGTTTTATGTATTCATCAGAAAACCCTGTCATAATTTTTATACCCTTTTTACTGTAGGATTCTTAGTAACCTTGGTCATTTGTGCATCAAAGCACTACGTTTACGTGAATTTCCATGGTTTCAAAGCGCCCACTGACAATTATTGTGATTGGCTGGTTCACCAAATTGAAATAAATGTACGCTCTTGACGCATCTACGGTTACGTATGAACGTCTTGGGCCACGATTGACACGAAAGAGATATGAAAGAGTTATTTCTTATAACCACGATCACGTTTTGGGAGTAGTTTCGATATATTCTTTCTTTCTGTATTAATATTACATTATTACGTTAACATCATATTGAGGAGTAACAGTTACTTATCATTACTGGTACTAGGAGATATTGCTCGACTCTTTAAGATTCTGAGTCATCGAAGAGTTGATTCTTCAGAAAGTTTTGTACCTTATAAATTCATCAGAAAATATTTGCACTTTTTACTTTCTTCCAAATGGTTAGACAATTCAAGCCCTTGATAATTCTAAAATTGGCTTCGCTCAACGGATTTGTCAATATAAACCCCATGAGACAGTTTGTTGACTCTAAAGGAATTCCGACGTTAATATCAGTTCTTGCGCTGGACGTCATGATGAAAACAGATTCTGTTACTAGAGAATTACATTTTACATGGAAATAGGCGTCAGATGTCCGAGAACACAATGTCAGAGATGGCTCTCCCGGGTTGGTTTCAATCACCACATGGCGCTTCGGTAATTATGTATGGTAATCATGGCATATCGGGGTGGTCTGCAGAGACTGTGCATCTGCCATCTGTGCGGATCAGCGAAGCAATTAGAGAATTGCAGCATACAGCCACGTAGATTACAGGAGACTGCCAAGCAATCAACAATAGAGGATCTCAGGTATCCTGGATCCCAGTAGCCATAACTACTTAATCACAAATTTGGTAGTAATTATTTTATTGCTGGCATTAATCTGATAATGTTTCATTGTCTTTACTGCAACAGAAAGAGGGATACACAGGATTATCCAGTACTTAACTCATTATGAATTAATTTTTTTATTGGACTAGGTGGGTGTCCGGCAATGCCCGCGCTATCATTGGCATTAGTCAGTATTTACGTTGACTGTAATTTCTTTGCCAATACGTGATTACATCATCAGATTTTTTGAAAATTTATCTTTTCACGCTCCCTGAATTTCATTATAAACTTCGTAATGACTGAGTATCTTAATGAGTCAAGTAATCTCCTAGTACCTTAAAGAAGCACAGTAACTTTATGAAAGTCTGGAAAACGTACAATGCCAACAACACCGGAAGAGACACTATCAATCGCACTAACCACGAAAAGTATTTATTCGCATGCAAATAACTTCTGTTAATGTACGTTTTAAATTTGTCGGACCCTCTGCCATCGGAACTAAGGGGCGTACTAGTGCCTTACCCCTACAGTCTTTGCTTCCTTACGGGTCAAAGGGGACACGTGTACAAAAATGGTCAAAATTGCTTCACGCGTTTAGATTTGTATGTGGAACATACAGTCACAAAACTACAATAAAACAGTAATTTATTAAATTTACAAGAAGATGCATTTACCATCTCTTTGGTCTGATTAGTGTGAAATAATATCTACAGGTACGCGAAATAAAATTGAGTGAGTGCGGCTTGGGTCTTTATATAATTAATCTGCCCTGACATAAAACGTTCTTCATACTTATAAAAATGAAAACTAACATTACTTATATTATGTAACTGTTACCCGGAAAATAACATTTTATTCAAGTATTGATAGTTTATAATTCCTTTCACGAACGTCGCACCGGATTAACTACTTTTATTTACAAAAAAATCCGTATCGGGCGCCAGAGACGCAAACCTCTATCATTTGCCTCGACTTATAAAACATAATGAATTATTATTAGCTTATTAAAACGTATAATTAATTAAGTAAAATTTTAGTTAAACTTAAGCATTATTTCACGCTTAATAGCAATTTAATCATCTCGTTTGACAGGCTACGTAAAAGCATAATATACCTGTTGGTAGTACTATATGCCATTTGGTTAGGACTTTGTTTAGCCTGGAAGGAGATATGGGAGAAACCTAAATCTCCAAAAGATGTGTTCATCGCTAAATGCCAAAATTTCACGGCAATCGGATGAATGGTATACGTATAAGGGAAAACCTTGTTTGAACAGGTTCGGCATATACACTTATAGTGCGCCAGATACCTTGTCTTTATTTACATGGAAGATAAGTAGTAATATGAAACTAGTCAGATAGTCCAATCTCTATTAAGCACGTAAAGCATTTTTTATATTGCCACAATTGAAAACTAAGGTGCATGGAGCTGGACTGCAGTAATGTGGACTCGGGGTACCAGTCCCACTCCATGCAACCATTTTCATTTGTTTGTCTTTAATTTATAGTATTTTTGTTTCGAGAATATTCTGTTTCTGGAATATTCCATGTATGTATAAATTGTACTGGATTCCGAATCGGAGTCAGTCTTACGCAGTAGGAGCCTTTGTACAGCACTTCGTTGTTAAATAAACATCTATAACCTTTTCGCGTTTGTGTTACTGTATCTCATGATCCTACAGAAACGTGACAATATTCAGTACTTAACTTATTTGTCTTAAGTTTGCCTCATTGATAGATACTTTACGACGCTCATTGTTGATCGATACTGATAATATTTTGACGGGGTTGACTCTGCAAAGATTCTTAATCTTTCTTGGTGCTGTATTTATAAGAAAATGATATATTTTCTAGTATGTTGTCTCCGGTTCGTCTGAGATTGTAGATCCCCTGGGATCCGTAAACAAGTAATGGAGGGATCCTCTGAAGCTTCTCAGTGTGACATAATCTGGCCTTGACTCTTCAATCAATGCCGGTTTGAAACGTAAAAAGGAAATGAGATGTGAGAAATAAGGGCTGTAAAGAGACAAGAAAGGTCAGGAAATTCGGTAGTGAGGGGGTATGTACGCCTGAGTCTGATCAGGTAAGAATCGGAAGGTTGGAGTTTTTTATCAGTTAAAACAAAGATGTGTTGTTTTTGATATGTGCATAATTTACAGTCAATATTACACACAGTAAGAAGTGGGAAAGGAAGGCTGATAAGATGAAACCTACCAGGGAAGCGAACAAGAGTCTGCGGCCAAGTTCTGAAAGTTAATCTTCTTCGTGAATTCGTGGTGTGGAGGCTTTTAAAGATGCACTGTGTATGTCATTGCCCTATTAAGTAGAACCGTTGATATGCTGATTCGTTCGTCAGCACTCCTGCGACGTTATAGGGTTATTAACCTGTATTTTAATTGTCTTAAGAAACGCGTACGTTCACCAAGGCAATGACCTACGTTGTAGCAAAGGAAACAAGAATTCATTACATGTAAATTAAGTCAAAGATTTCACATATGATTTGTGATCATTTTTTTCATTTTCGTCACACGATAACGTAATGACAACCATTTCGGAGTTTTAATCCGTAATTATTATTATCTGCGTTAGAGTTTTATTAAATAATTTAAGACGTTTTCATTAACAATATTAACATTAACTATGTGCGCTATAAATATAACTTTACCTTATTGCTAACGTTTTTAACGAGCACCTGTATTGTACTTCGTTCTGAATGCGAACACTTTTCCTCAGTATTGTGCTTGGTACTTAATACGAACAATGATATTCAAATAATTCAGGATATATGTAAAGGTTTTAAGCCTAACGTTTGTAAAATAACAAACGTGTTATGACTGTGTATACATTAGAACTTTCGCTCACATAAACCTCGGCTTTGTTAATAACAGTTGAGGGGAAAATGTATCTCCTCTGACCTTTCCAAAGGTTGCTTTCTCCTCACGTTTCATGTTTTTTTCTAGTATTGTCAAGAAGGTAAACAATGTAACAATAATTTATTTCATTTTTTTCACTGCTTCTCAACTCAGACTAAAAGATAAATTGTAAGATTCCCACGTTTGCTTGAGATTTGATTGAATTTACAAAGGAGTCTAAAGTATATGCTGTTCATGGTAACAACTTCGGAAATAAAGATAATTTGATCAGGTAAATATCAGCGTTCTCAATACCCTTTTTGAAAGTTTTTCTGAGGTTTTTATTGGCTCTTTCTTCAATTTCTGTTTACAAATATATCAGCTCTCTGTTGCCAGTCTTAAGCCCGGATTATAGCTACCGAGTACTCGGTCGAGTGATATTGTGGCGAATAGTGATTACGCGCGCACGGACAGTGGATGAGTCAGTACATTTTCCGATTATAGCTGTAACTCCTTTAATTCCAGTTTCTTCGGCTATTTTAGACGAGATTCATAAATTGAATATAGTTCTCTTCCAGATTTCTTCAACGGTCTTCTTGTCTTGATTATGTGTTGATCTTAATTTTATTTTTTCACTTCTGGCACTCCAAAGTCTACTAGAGCGAGTAGAAGACTGATAGAGTGCCCGGGTTGAAGAGGAACCGGTTTAGAAGCAGGTAGAAAACGTCTGACGGGTGGAGAGGTGTTCACTCGGCCGAGTGATTAGAAAGCGCTTCTACCCATTGTCTCGGCCGCGTCACTCGGTCGTTACTGGGCATATTACAATAACCGAGTACTCGTAGGTGTAATACGGGCTTTAAGGTGTCACAGTGCTCATGCTCTGACTTTATTTGAATCATAGATGAACAATTTAAAATCTTGTACACAACATCAGATCTTTTTGAATAGAGCTATATAATGTTAAAACATTTTACACACCCGCTATTTAGTTCATACCAACAGTAATCTTGTTAAATTTCCATTCCGAGACAAACTGCACCTACTAGAACTTGTGGCTGTTATGAGAAGTTGACATTGAGTTCTCTAACTCTTCACCTGAGTCGCGCATCACTCGAAATACAACAAGCCATTGAAATGCAAATTAGTGACACCTTTGAGTTGCAAATGTGAATCTCCTTTTCAAAGCACAATGGTTTCCCCCTTGCTGCAGTACTTTACACACGTATGTATTATACGCACAATGGAACGGGAGTATGCTGACTATTTTACGTGACCCTTTACTTGATGCACAGTCCCTTTATACGCTGTATCCTCTGATACGATGCATGAAAATTTTAATTCCATGAGATTACGAAAGAACATTGTAAAACAAGAACTAGAAATTAAAGATAAAAAATATTACAATTAAATTAACTACGAATTCTGAAAGGAAGCAGATAAGTGAGGGTATATGATATTTAATTAATTTATAGTAATTATAATAGATGGCTTTCATCTGAAGATGTATTTCAATCATATAAATTCATACTTGTTTTTATAGTACATTTAGCCTATTTATGACAAATTGTATGGGTATTAAGTTTCATCACCTATTGGAAGATAAAGCAGAAATATTCGTTCTCTGTCTTTGAATATCAACAATTTCAGCCTCATCTATTTTTAAGTTTGTTGTGAACTTCATTAACTGCATATTACACAGGAAGCGATGGAGGGATAGATTTTTTGTATCTAAAAGAAGGACAGTCTCTTCTATGATTCAACATCTATGTTTTGACCTTCCCATGTTTACATTTCCATTATAATTTTTATTATAACATGCTCTACAATATCGCTATGTATTTCAGAACTATTATTGATTCGGATTCTGGAATCCAACCTTTCTAAATTTGGTTTTCTTGTATTAATTATCATTATCATACTATAATTTATTCTTCTATATACAAAGTGTAAGTGCAAAAAATTAAAGGGGGAAGTGTAAAGGAGATAAATACAAAAATATCACCCTCTAGGAATTTTTGTCAGAGAGGCATTGTTATTAAGCAATTTGTAGAAATAAATCTAAGAAATATAATTTGAAATAGACGTATTTTTGGATTTATTAGGAAAATTTTCGGATGAATAAGAGAAATTGCTCTCCTTACACCTCTACACAAATTTATGAACGACGAATTGATAGTTTGATTCTGTCGAAGATTCCTGGCGTACGACGAATTGCTTGCGTTGCAGCCACAATTTGGTGACGAAGCTCTGTGTCGTTTACAGACCTTGCATAAATAAGTCAATTTTTGCTTTAATTTCTAAAGGATATGCATGTATTTGTCTGATGGGAGCAATGAGGCGAGAGGTGTGTTTTAGAATTCCAATTCTCAGTTTTCTATTATAAAATTGCACAGTAACGAAGCGTTTCTGACAGAAACTCTACGCGGGAAAAATGTTTGTATTGATCCCCTTTCTCCTCTCTTCAAGTTTGTGCACATACTTTCGTATACCCTGTAAAACGTCATTGTATTAACATGATCAATACTACTTGTCTAATACATTTTCTTTTGTTAGTAACTCTCATGTTAATAAAAATTATAATTCACAAGGAAAAGTGTTGTTTGCCAATTTAAGGTCCACAATAATCCGTTAAATTTGTTTTATTTAACTTTTTTAAATAATGAAGGAACTGTCGGCCTTTTATAGGCCATAATCATCTCTATCTAAAAGTAATTCTTCACTACAGTAAGGAAAACGCAAGTACCTGTTAGAGGTGAATATTTATTTTCAGTTATACGAAAAATGATTATGGCCTAAAGAGGGCCGAAAGCTTCTTTAAGCTAAATAAAACCGATTTCTTGAGAACCTTTAATTGGCAAAAAACATTTTTTCTTACTTTCTAAACAAGGTTCTGATTGAAAGAAGATTAAAAACTACATTTGTAAAGGAAACTTTTCAAATACTTAACTTTAATAAAAATATAAAAAATCTAGTGCTGATTGCTAGATAATGTAAGAAATTTATTTTCATGAAAATAAAATCAACTGCGTACAGCCGTATTTTTAATTAGAGAAATAAGATTTTGGTCCCAATTTATCTATGGGTGCAGAGATTATTAAAAGCACTGAGAAAAATACATACTGTTTTAAGGAAATACTGACCTATAGTGGATGTAGGTTTCTTTGAGCTTTCTGTGGGCGAGTTTTATGTCTGGGCCGTACGTGACTTCTAGCCGATTGACGAGTGTCTCTGGTGACTTGTTCCTCCAGGTCGCTTACAGACCTTTTTAACAACTCCCTTTCAACATCTACCATCTTTAACTGTCTCTATTACTTTTTTACATCAAGTTTGACTTTTCAGTTATCTCGGCCACTTTGAACTCTACTTTTCACGGATTATTGACCATGAGACGTTCTCTAAATTCCCTTTGAAAAATTATAGAGAAGCAAAGGCCGAACGACAAACCCCTCGCTCTTTGAGTTCATGTCCAACTATAGTTTGACGTTTCACCTTCCAAATTCGACTTATTTTACGTTGCGATTTCGTGGACATACTTGTATATACTTCAGTTGTGTACTTTATTTTAGGTATTCATGCTTTGTCCACATGCTATATTGGATTCATGACAATGAACCTCCTATCTTATGAATTAATAAATCAGCCAAATTTTCCGGATAGTTAATATAATGAAATAAATAATTGCAAGATATTCAAATAAAATTTGAATAGACACAAACTTATCTAATGAATCTACAACAATGACTAGAAAATGGAAAATAAAAGGGAACGAGAATAAATCTTCACATGTCAAATTCATTCTTTGGAAAAAGGCGTGCCCTCACCTCCCAGCCACAATAAATAATATAAAAATTCCACAAAAAACAGTCAAATATTTAGGATTAAACTTGGATTATAAACTTACTATGAAAAATCATATAGTAAAAAAGAGAAAACAAGTTAAGAAGAAGGCAAGAGAACTACTATGGCTGATAGGAAGAAAGTCAAGTGAAATGAATAAGGGGGAAATATTTTTCTTAAGAGGAATATTGATACATTAATAATAATCTCTTTTATAATAAAAGAAGAAAACAATTACTTGATCCAAAACAAATTAACATCAATATTACAATGTTGACATTTTCAAACTTCAAGCTGGGAATTGTTTCTTAATTAACAATACATATATATTTACATGAAAACTTATACAAATAAATTCCTTAAAACTAACAATTCTGTATCTCTAAACTCATGGTCGTATATTATGCGCCTTCTCATAAATCAGAATTTTACACACAATATCTACTCGGACCTGTCAGTGACAAAAAGTCACAGGGGTAATTTTTACTGTGTCGTCATAATGGACCTTCCAGCGTCTTTTCCTATTTGGGTCATACTCAATTCAAATCATAGCCGCCGCTATTCTTCCTGCTTCAGGAAGAATTTCCTTTTATTCACCTCTCTTTCGACTCCCTGCACGAAATCTCCCTTCCCAAAATTCCAGCAATCTCTCTCGAAATATCTCACCAAATCATCCGCTCTGTAAAAATCCATTTTCAGGCCCATTTATTTAGTTTATATCACGAAGGTGTCAGGTTTGGATATCCACAAATAACATTTATGGTTGCTCTTGTGGAAAAACACTACCCAATGCCGCCAAATCTCACCAAAATTGGGAAGCACCCCAGGTGCGCCGCTTGTCGGGGTTTTATTGCCCCTGACTCAAATACTGTATCCTTTCTTTTGACTCCGCACCACCAAAGTCCGAGAAAATGTGTTTGACCGTTACACACGGTTGTCTGCGGACAATTAAAACTTAAAAAAATACAGCTGTCATCAAACCAATTTGGGCCTATGGGATTGAGCTATTCCACAAAATCAAATAGATCAATTATTTAAAGATAGCAATCCAAAATCCCCCGGAAAATTGTAAACGACCCATGGTACATAACTAACCACACAATGCATACAGTTTTAAAAGTTCCAAGGGCACAAGAAGTCATCTATATTAAAAAACCATCAAGCACCACTCAGTCATAGACAACCATCCAAACGCACTACTAGACGTTAGAACCAGTGATCAAAAAAACTCAAAAAGATGTGGTCTAGAGAACTATTTTAAGTTAAACTATTTATTGTTTATTTAAATTATACAGGTTTTATCATTGGATCATTGATCATGTTATTTGATACTAATACAAATAGTTGTCATAATTTTAGAATTGTAAATTATTCCGATTGCCATATCCTCGAAGCAGTCTATATAGCATCTACGTAATATGGCATATCATTATTATAAAATATTTCGGCCTTGGCCGATCTCTGTGTCTGTATAACCTGAATCTTTATATGATGTCGCTTGATGTTGTATTGCAAAAGCAGATGGCTGAAAGATGCGAGGTGCTCGGGAGGCTTCATGATGACGCAGCAGAGCTCGCTACTGTGGAAGAAATCTCTCTTAATAAGCGGGGCGTAGCAACGGGGGAAACAAAGCGGCTGTTCCATTGTCGCGACGGAGGAATTGAATTCACCTCCGCGCCGCGTCTGAATGCAGAGAGAGGGAAAGAGGCAGAGATTTAGGGGCACTCGCCTCTGGTTTCAAGTGGCGTGTCGGGTAGAGGGTTAGCTCCTCTTGAATCACGGCTGAATATTAGGCTTTAACCCCTCCCCGCGAGCGCGAAATATGACGCAACATTTTCTCATTTTGCTTAAACCAGAGGTGAGACGCGTTCTTTCCTGGAGTTTCATCCCCACTTTCGCGCAAGATGCTTTACAGCGTATTAAGCAGAAGTATATGCAAAGGAAAACAGCCCCTCGAAACTGAAGCAAAGTGCTTTCATTTTACTATTTCATAAAATTAAGTTTCCGCGGAGGGATGCGTCAAGGCTGACAGTAGTGTAATTATAATATTATGTAACTCAAATAAATAAGTCAAACAATCGAGTAGTCACATTAAATTTATTCTGACTAATAGGCTGTTTGACACATTTATTTTTAAAATAGTCAGATTAATATAACCGTTATTATTTAGCTTATTTTAAGGCTAATATAATAATTTATTTCCATTCATGAACTCTAAGCTAGGGTTATGTTAATAATAATAGTAATAATATAAATGTTGTCTTCCATCGCCTTATCAGATGAAAGTATAAAGGAGTCTATTTAGGCACCGGAGTTGGTAATAAAACTAAAATCTTAATGAGAAATATTATAAACCCTGGACGACAAAATCAATAGAAGACGCATTTTCGAGAAAAAAAAAATAGATTGTAAGCTGAACCTCAAGCAATTTTTCAAATATTACTACAAAAATTATACACCCATTAAAAATTATTAAAGCCTCAGAATCTGAATAAATTAGAAATAATAAATAAAAATAAAACCATAAATTAAAAACACCAGGAATGACTCTATGTCAGAAAAATTAAAATTTTTAAGTACAAAAAGAAATCGAAATGTATAAAACTCCTAAGTGTACTGGCTATATGGGCAGCTTAAACCGAAATGTGATCCAAGAATACAAAGAGTTAAACCTTACAAGTGTGTACAACTGAAACCGTGAAACAGTTAACTAGATAATGTGAAAATAAAAGTATTTAAAATTAAATAAAAAATTGTAGTATCTTATAAAAATGTCACAATTTAACAATAAGTGTAAGTAATCATAAATTAATTAAACTTAAAATAAACAATTCTAACATTAAAACATTCGGTGGTAAATTTATATGATTTAATTATTGTCTAAAACAGGCGTTAATTGATTTACTGTTATTATTATTATTCATAAGTAGGCTTCAAAGGGAAATTTAGTTATTTTCATGTTTCTCTCATTGTTCCTACTTAAATTTTCTAGGTATTATTTTATTGAATATATTTATTATTGAATCGGGAGTAACAATTTCTGAATATCAAATAAAATTCATTTTAAGATGTTATAAAGGTAAACGAACATAAAAATATTACTTAGTGTAGTAACACAAAATTCAACATAAGTTTGGAAAATTATTTATCATGGATTAACGTCGATTATCTTTCCAATTTTATCCTTTTATTATCTTTGACTATTCTTTAGAGTCTTTGTATATTGTATCTATGACTTCTAATGTGTTTTATCAATCTAATGAGGGTCAATATCCTGACAGAAACCTATCGTTAAGTTAAATTAAATTGAGTAATTATAATTTTTGGTCTAATTTATAAGTTTATGTTAACTATACAATGGTAACCATTAATATCATATTAGTCACTTCTAATTCATGTGCGCTATACGCATATTTTCTTCAACAGTTATTAATATCAGATTATGTGTTTTATTATAACCAATAATTCCAACTTTTTTCACTTTTATTCAAACCCCTTGATGTGATATTAGTTAAAAAAGATGTCCCATGCTGTACTCAGAGAAAATAGAAATAGAAAATGAAAATTGATATCAGGTCAGTAGTTTAAGTTTTCTTGTTAACGCAAAAGTATTTCATTTATATAGCTAAGATGTACATGGAATATGTATAATTTTACCTGTATATATCTCCAGTTACCTTGTCCCGTTTTTTATTACCTCTTGCCCATTTTAGTACCATTCATTCATTGCATAGTATAACCTTTGACGTGGTGGTTTTTAATTAGTGCTTTCTTGGAATTGACGCATTAATTTACCATCTACTTAATCCTTCTATTTTGATTTTGATTTTCCTTTAACAATCTACTCTTGACTTGAAATCCTACAATCTAAATAGACTATGTGTATATGATAGAAACACAAATACATCATTTAACCCGTTAACAGTTCAAAAGTTAACGTTATACTTATTTTGGCATATATAATTTGTGTTTAACTACGGACTTCATTTTATTACTCGGTATATTACAAAGAAGAAAATTTTAATTACGCCTTACAGAGTTTCTGAAAATCGCCGTCCTTCGGTTCAATTAAATATCTGATTCCTTTGTGTCATTAACTTTATAAATTCTTGGCGCTAATAGTTACGCTGTCGTAGATCTATTATTAATGTACTTTTTAGCATTTTCTTTTCCCCTAGATACTGTCAGCCATCTCTCTGGTGTATAATTTTCCTCCTAATAAATTTAATAGTTTCCAATAAAGAAAAACAACAAAATTGTTCACGTACAATGGCGTGAAATAATATATTTTATGAGGTTTACAATTTGAAAAACAAAATGTAGTATGATAGGTCCAGCTTAATCCTGTTATAATATTTTACGTTACTCGTGCTGAATTATGCGTATGTGAGAATTACGGGGAACAGCGATTACAGCATCATTGTATTTGACGACCAACAAACTGCGCAGCTAATGAACACTAATTGTTTGATGTTATGGAAGTGAAAATTTGATTTAAAGGGGGTTTGAGACCGAATATATTAATTTGATTTAATGAAGAGAAGTTTGTAATAACCGTACTCTCATTACCCTCTTACGGCTTTTGAAAATAGTTTTTTTTCCTCAGAGTATTTATTTCACCACTTAATCCATGCTATCAGTAAATAGTTTTTTTTAAAGATGCGTACCAAATGTTCTATAAACTTAATCAAAACTTAATAAACGCCTATCGAATCATGGTTCAATAATTTACAAAATTTATTATGCAAGGGTAAGAATTGTGTTATCTGGACTACGGCTAAAAATATATTAATTGTTCTGAAGCAACATAAAGTTTAAAATTATATTCAAGAACAGAAGAACTCCTTTCAATTAAGTCCAACAAGAGTCCATGAAATCGAATTAAAAATCAGGATGTCATTTACCAAGTTAGCTAACCGAGTCGACGTCTCTGTCACGTGCATGATTTTTTCTACCATGTTAAACAGTAAATACTGACCTATATAATGAATAGAAAAATCTCGCACTTGTCAAATACGTCCTCCCCTAGTGGTAGTACTTGTTTCTTAACCCCACAGTGTTTGTTACCGGTGAAAAGTAACTTGTTTTAAAAATGAGGTCAGTACTGCTTCCGTCGTTTAGATTTGAGTGGATGTATGTGATTGTGTTCCGAATACAAATACTCAATTTTAATTGTTAGATGTAATCGAATTATGACACAGAATTATAATTATCAAAATTATATGTATGTTGAACAATAAAAGTAAGGATAATATAATATGTTTTTACTTAACGTCTGCTTTTAAAGTATATAAAACAAATTTAAGAGCCATTTTACAGACAATTTAGAAGGCTATACTCAATTACAAATTCGTTTAGTTCATAAGTGAAACTTCATCAAGTACAATACATAATAATGTTTCTGGAACGAGTATAGGAATACGGCGAGCGTTTAGAAAAGTGCGAATATAAACCAATGCCGTTGGATGACTCAGGACCTCAAATTGATTAGTTTTAAAATAATTTTATGTTATATTTTATATAGTTCTAACTTATCCATTTAGTTTCACTAAGAACCGCAAGTACTGGTAGACAAAAATTTTATAAGCTCGAAATATTCGTCAACATTGTAAAACATTGTTAATAGAACATGTTTGCCCATTATGCACCTAAAAATAATACGCTAGAAATCGTGTTTATATCAGCGCATGTAATTTTAAAGTTATTGTGCCTTCGTCTACCAATTTTGACAAATTATTTTTGGAACAATCCTCGAAATCACAGTAGTTTGGTCTCATCTATTACACTAGGCTTTTGCGTGAGTTTGAAATAAAGGAATGGCGTATTCCTTCGAGATTTGGTCACAAGAAAAATCGTTTCAATAGAAAGGGACTGAAGACAATACGCGAACCGAGGAAAGGCAACACCCCGCAATATATAAAAGAAGGGAGGCATTTTATTGGGGGAGTAGCAGTCCTGGCGTCTGGCGCCTGGCGCCTGGCTTTGACGCGGACAGAAAGAAGTGGGCCCAGATATAAAGCTGGTGACACACCCTGGGATGGAAAAAAGAATTAACTCTTCCAACTTTCGTTATAAGTGCCATTTGAAGAAAAATGAGAACTAGTGCATATTAGAAATATCCTAAACAGTCAGCAAATCTAAGGCCCACTCAACTAAAGTACGAAGAAAATTTTGCGCTTAAATTTAGTATTTAAATATAAAAGAGAACGGCTGTATTAGATAACCTCAACAGAATGTGTCAGTTGATTTACAAAAGACTTTATATTACCAGATAATGAATATTATTGACTTATTCATTCCGTTTATAAACGCACACTCAAATTTCATTGAAAATGTAAAGTTAAACAGTAAATACCAGACTAATACCTTTTGAAATGTAATTGTTGTACTATAACTGGAAGATGCAATTATGTAGAAATATCTAGAGCATGTATTCTCCCGTAACAAAGATGAATTTTTAAATAATTGTAACTTTCAGTTCGCAACAAACTAGTTCAAAAGAAATATTCCGATAAAAAAGCTACGTAGATAGTTTACTAGTTATGTCAATAATCATTCGTGAACGAAGGAGGTGCAACAATCTCGGTGAGCGGTGTTCCGGCCACTTTGAGTTGCAGTTATTGTGGTCTTTTAGTCTTTTAATAAGTGTGTATTTCTTTCTTTGATCGTCACTCAATCGTCTCGCATGCATGGATGACACAAAATTCTAGTAAAATTATGTTTAAGTAACAGATGTCTCAGATTATATCTTTATATCAATTTAACGGGGACCCAAAAACTAGTATTTCAAGCTCACTCTAATATTCAGTTCAATAAATTTCTTATGACAAATTGAGATCGTCTGCGCAAATAAAATATTTTCCGAATAAATTCCTTGTAAGTTTACTTTTTGTTTTCGAGAGTATGCAATCGAAGTTTGGCACTAATTAGAAAAAGAAATATTACAAAAAGAATCATCCAAAATAAAAACAATGAATTAGTGATAACATATGTATTATACAACGTTTGTGCTAGTGTTGTAACTATCGTCAGGTGATGACGTGAACTCTAAAATAAAAGTTCATCACTCGGTCACTGGGATTAAGACTTCTTGAGAATCGATAAAGTGACCACGTATCACTCCAAATTCGAATGCGTCATGTAAGATGACAGTCCGCGGTCGACCAGATAAGCCAAGGCCCTGAATGGGCTGCAGAGCCAAGGAATTAGTTTGTGACGTGTGTCGTTCTCGCGACCCTAATGTTTGTCATAGCACTGACGGGATATACAAGGTTAGCAGAAATATTGTGCTATATTTATTTCATCAAAATTTTACTGACTCTATTTGGCTACTTCTTTTTGTAATTTGTACACTTTAAACACAGACGTTTATATTTAAAAAATATTTTTCTTTACTGTCTGGGGACTGGGAGACAATTTTGTCTCAGTTAAGTTACCCAATAAAATTTGTGAAAAACAAAAAAAAACAAAAACAAAAGGGAAATAAACTATTCCGTTCAGATGAACTACTTCAATTCGGTACAATTAACGAGATATAACTGAACTATTCCATTAAAATAACTAATTTTCCCATCACTGGTAAATATTATGTGAAGCTATAACCCCAAGGATGGTTAGAGATACGATTGCACTAAATTTAAACTTATTTTATATGTATAAATGTATTACGTAGATTCTGCATTAACGAGTCTTCAACAATTTTTCGTTTATAGTTGATACAACACACCAGTTCTGTTATAATGAAATTAAATTTATGTACAGTAGTAAAACGGAAGGAATCATATAATGACGGTTATGCGCCAAATGACTGTGATCAAAGAAATATAAATAATGTATGGAATATACATTCATTGAAATTCCTACTAACCTGGAATTTGGCGAGACATGGCGTTTTCCCAAAATACGTATGAAGTGGGGTGATTGGATCGTCCCAAATACTTAAGATGAAAACGTTTAATTGGAAAGAATCGGGTCCTCGGCACCGAAGGAAATCAGATGATAGTGGGGAAATATTGTGTAAAACGAGGAAAAGTGGTTTTCGTGTGGTAGGAATTAAGAGTGAACATACATAAAGCAGAGAACATTAAGCGAGTAAGGATTTGGAAAGTAAGAGATAGGAGATTGAAATTGGCGATGAAAATTTGAATATTGGGTGGAATGCTTGCTCTTGCCCGGGGCGGCAAAGAAGAAAACTAAATGAGCAAGGTGTTTATTGCTCAGCAAGGAAGTTAAAGGATTCGGTGAAACCGGTACGTCATCTATGACCGAGCGGCGTTTCCAGGCTAAACTGAACAATAGCATGTTTGTGACCTTTTGTCAATTTCCTCAGAAAAAAGGCCGGATTTGTAAATTAAAACTGATTCACATATTGTATATTATAAATTAATGAATGTTAGGTAAAAGATTTTTTTATTTTTATATAATGATTCTTTATTTTAAACTATATCCCCTTATAATTATTTCAGTATACTGTACTTAAAAATATATAATTTATTTTTTAGCACGAATCAATTATATTCTATCACGAGAAGCAATATTCCTTTTACAGTGTAGGAAGTTAGGAATCACTTTTACGGGATCCTTCACAGCTTCGCAAGTGTTTTTGACAAATGCAAAATAGCATCCTTTGATGTGGCGCGAGGAAGTGGAGAAGTGAAAAGTCTCTGCCAGGGCGCACAGAGACCCCCGGAAGTAAGGGAAAACACTTTTTGCAAAACTTCAGACACAGACATCGTATTTCTGTAGGTGAAGTCATATATGTGTGGAGCCAAAGTGTTATTCTGCTATTTGTTTTCGTGAGGTGATAAGAAGTCGGATTAGATATAAAGCTGTTAAGTAGTACGTAGAAATCTGCCTTAGTGATTTGATATTTATAAGAGTCGAACGAAAAAAGACAGACATAATTAAAGAATTTTTTTAGAATAATGTTATCTTTACAAAACGGCCACACTTAGATGTTAGAATGAGAAGGTTAGTTGTCATTTTCATAGTCAGGGTTTGATGCTTGTAATATAGGATAAATAGGACCCTCAATATATCCATTCTACAGAAATGCATCGAAGTGTAAAATAATGCGCTATGTGTATAGATTTTAAGTAAGTACAGTTAAAACTGGAAATTTTGATAAAGTTCCGACTGATCATAAAAAATTGAAATTTATTGGATTTGTTAAAACATGATTCAGAGTCAAGAATTAATTGGTTTGTGGAACGGTGATTGGTTGTTTCTTGTTACGCGATTTGTATTAGTTTTCAAAATGTGATTAACAACGTCAAGGGAAGGAATTTATCATTAAAGAACGAGACTTATCTTATTAACCGATCGTACTCGGTCAAAATTAATAATCATCTCTCCAAAACCTTCCCCATATCCTCTGGTGTCCCACAAGGTGGCGCATTAGCCCCCTTCCTGTTTAACATTTATTCTCATGGAATCCCTCGTCATCCATCCACTAAAAACAATATCTTCTGCCGATGACATAGCTATTCTCCACCAAACCTCTTCCTTCTCGGGTTTTGGCGCCGTCCAAATAGCTCTAAACGACCTGGAAATCTGGGCAAAGAAACTGGAGGGTCAGCATAAACCCTTCCAAATCTGGAATAGTTCCATTCACCAACAAAACCGAACATCGACTTATTCATTCTATCATTTTGGTTCCCAAATCCCAATAATGAACTCCATCACTTACATTGGACTTATTCTAGACTCCAAACTTTCCTGGAAACCCCATATTATCCACTTTTCATCCAAAATTAATACTTGAATAAAACTACTCTATATACTCCTCAACAGAAACGCACCAAAAGACTCCTTTACCTCTCCCTAATCCGCTCCATATGGCCATACGCATGCTCCATTTGGGGATCAACCAACTCCAATTCAAATAAAATTCAAATCAAGCAAACCAGAATCCTTAGAATAATTTCAAACTCCTCGTGGTACCTTCAAAACTAAATAATTCACGATGACATCCAAATTACACTTATCTCCGCCACAATAAAATCAAAAGCTCCATCAATCACTCCAATGACACCATAGCCGTCTCCACTTCCGCACAACCACAGACTCAAACGGAAACTACCAATCGACTACATCCTTCCACTCTCTCACTCCGGTATAACCTAACAATAATTTCTCTCATAGTTAGCTAGCACCTAATTGTCCGCTTTTTAAATAACTATTCCTTTATTTCTCTTCATCTGATTCCACCCTACTGCCCTTAACTCTATAAATATTCTCCGCCAACAGTAAGTCAATCAAATATTAAATCAATTAACGTCTGATATTAAAAATGAATATAAAATAATTTACGACCGTTTTTTTCAAACAGTTTTTATTTTTTATTAACAACAACGTTTCGACGCATAAGGTTTACCTCCTTACAATCCAATTATTGTTACATCCAATTATTAACAATAAACATAAAAATGTTATAATTATTTTTATTTTTAGACCTAGGCAGCACTAAGAAATTATTTAACCACAGTTTGCACAAGACTGAATGATAATTTGCTTAATAATTCTTCGTACAGAATTCCGCCAATAAAAACGATTAACCCAGAATTAGCAAGCTTGATTTTGTTTTCTGAATAAGCCTAAATTTTAAACGATGGGCTACTTCAAAATTCCAACCTGCATTTCTGGACTTACACAAACCCGCAAGTCACACTCGCGCACCACTCCCACACATTTTCTGTTAATGTGAGGTCTGATACTGTCGGCGATGTCGTAATTAGACCATTCTTCTTTTAATTCATGTGTTTGTCTGATGGAATTGGTGACATGAGTGGCCTGCTTTTAGAATTCTATACATCAGTTTTCTTTTCTCAAATTGTGCAGTTACCAAGCGTCTCTGACAAAAATGCCAAGGGGGAAAATTTTTTTATTGACCCCTTTATTTCACCTTTAACTTTGTGCACTAACTACTGTTGCACCTGACGTGCATAAACATCAAACGTTTTTCATGCAATACAACGTATGAAGTTCAATGAATATGTACTCAGATAAACTAAATGTAAGAAATGCCATATATATATATATATATATATATATATATATATATATATACGACGTTGCATATTCCTGTAAATCATTCCTATAAAACATTCACATTAAAAGAGACTACGTGTTAATTGTTATACAATCGATTAAATATTACTTACGTCTCAATAGAGTCGATAACTTCTTCTGTATTTTATTAGATACACGCATTACTTTATTTCTCATAATATCTCCATGAACGTATGCATTCAAGTTTTATAGGTTTTCCCAATTCAATAAAACGTTCTCTCTAAAATTCATACATTTTATTTTATTTCAGCAGCGTCACATGATTTTAATCTATAATATTTCATCTATAATAACCATAGTCACATGAAAAATGTTGTAATTAACATAATATATAACATTACAATCAGGGGTAAAAGTATAAAAATGTCTTATCGGAACGCATTTTGTTGAGTGCAAAAAAGGGATTCATCATCATAATTTTCTTTTATATAGTAAATAATCACAATACTTAATCACATACTTAATCACACAAAATCATATAATTATAATAGTTTCCATAAATGCGTGAAGTAATTATCATAGCTTTTTCGCGCCGTTGCATTCCCTCCAATGAATTGATGTTTGTTTTAATGTTAACGAAAAATAATTGTTATTTTTCATTATTGCTGATCATTTTAAACCTGAACAGAGTTCCGTCTCCAAACCTTTTACCAGAACGTTGTTCCGGCTCACTTAGTAATACCGTCTATTACAATATTTTATATAATTAAAAAAAATTAAAATGTTTTGATGACGTTTGCGACTCTTCAGATATTATATTAATAAAACATTAAAATCAGTTCTAAAGTAAATTTCTTGAATTATGCAACAACTCTTCATGATCTTACAAAAAGAGTAGTCAAATACAAAAAAAAATTAGTAATAAAATAAACACCACACAACGTTTTGCAAGATTTGCTGCCTTCGTTAGATGGTTGAAAAACCCGCGGGCTGCATTACCAACACATAGCAAGTGACACTCTAAAAAGTAAAGGTTAAACGCAAAGATAGTACAAATGCTAAGATATTAGGCCACAGTCATTGTTGTGCTTCGTAGTATGTGTCTGCAGAGATGTTTGAAGCTTTTCGGATGTAGTTCTGAAATATAAAAAATTTCCAAACAAATGTATGATTTGAATTGTCAGTATATTGCAGACTATAGAATGTTTTTCAATGGGAAGCCTGCTATTGGAGTATGCTCTTTGATACGTGTATTGAGCGTCCTTTTCGTTTGTGCAATGTGGCAAGTATTTCAATGAGAACGATAGATTTTGCAAAGTACACAATGTTTATTGTATGCGTCCCGTGGAACCTCGTGGTTTTTATTAATATGTAAATTGGACGAAGAGTTTCGGGATCTCAGGCCGATGATGAAGTTCGTTGTCCACGACGTTTCATTGATTGACACCACCATCTTTTTTAGGTGAAGAACGAACTTCATCACCTGACTGGAATCCCGAAGAAGAACTTCATCACCGACAGGAATCTCGAGAACTCTTTGTCCATCATATACGTTGGGAAGACCTACGTTCTCTAATAAGAAAAATTTAAATGATGGGTATTTAATATTCTTAAAAAAATTGGACAACTTGTGACTGTATTGTGGCTGCTTCTTTTTTTGTAATTTGTGTACTTTAAACACAGAAATTTAATATTTTAAGTCTTCATGGTCTCGGTGAAGAGAACATGTGATTGAAAGAGATGCTGCTTTTCATTAATAAAGTTACAAAGATATTAACAAACTTTACAATGCATGGATTGCTTCTTTTACTTTATAAAGAGAAACCAGCTGTGTCACGGAAAATAGATTGTCTGTGACACGGTAATTAGGTTAGTTCACCAGTCGAATTCCAAACTGCACATATCCATGTGACGGTCGTTAATTACATGATTGTAATGGTTTAATTTGTTATTAACACTTTCAGTCACCAAAGGTTATAAGTTTCACTGATATATACTCATGAACTAGTATAGATTTCGCAAACAACTTATTAAGTTATGTACATTTATTTCTGTCTCTGATCACAAATATAATTATCAATATCGTATATGAAACTTAACTCTGTCTGTCTCTGAATGTGTTCTAAGGTATCTCGTAGTGGTATAAACTAATGGAGAATATCACGTTAAAAATCTTTCGAATTAATAGATAAATAATATAAATATAATACACTTCTTAAATAATATCTAAGTAATTGATAGGGTGTAAATATTTGTTTTCTACATAATTCATTGCGTATACTTGAATTATTCCATATTGCTTTTTTCTTCAAGTTTTGTTATTTCTTCTAGAAGAAGCCTCTCTCGTGGTAATACTATACTTGAGCTCCGCCCAGACTTCTTGATATCCACGGAAAAGGCGTAACGTGAAGCTCCTGGTCACGTAGCTGGGAGTCAGCTGGTCGTTGCTTCACACAAAAAAAATGAAACAGAAATAATCGAAACGGCCGAAACCATGTTGAAACGATGTTATATACTACTACTACTAAATATGGATTTTTTTATTGTCTAATACGTATTTATTATGTAAGAAAAATTATATCGTCTGCGTCAGATTAGTAGTTGCAGATTATTTCTTGTTGGTCGGGCTTATAATTTAAACATTCCATTTTAACGCATGAAATTTTTCTTTCCCCTTAATGATAACTAAATAATAAAAGAGGATGTGTGTTTCTTTGTCAACTACATTAGTTTGTAATTCTTTTTAAAAATTTTAACACGCGTACAGTTGAACAAAATTTGGTACATAAAGAGTTACCTGACATTTAAATAAATGATTAAATGAAATATTACAGCCTCCCTCAGTTTTTTATTTTATGTAAAAGATGAAATATACGGTTTCTTCTCTAATTTGACATTAATTCATAAAAATGAAATTTACATGTACATTCTTTTGTAACATCTAATATAATCCATTGTAATTTTCATTTCAGTATACCTGTATAAAAGATTCATACGACAGCAGCGGCAAAAGATGTCAAATGAAACTAACCTGTCAGACCCTGAGAATTTTATACTTTATCGCGGCTTGTAGGTGAAGCGGGGAAGAACGGTTTTCCTTTTATTTACTGGATAGTGCTGGAGGTTAGTAAATACGGGTGGAACATTGTAACTAGTCAAGGAAAAAGTCCTGGCAGCCAACTTGACCAAGTTCTGACTGTACCTTGTGAATGAGCTCTTGTTTTGGCGTCTTACATTTTTGAATTTATAATTTTTTCAGCATTTCGACAGAAGATAATTCACAAAACTTCTCGCTTTTAACTCTTTGATGGTATATGTTCGTAAATGAGGTATCTTTAGCTGCGTATAACCTTTAAATATACTTGTATTAAGGCTCGGAGAAAAACATAAAACTGAGACTAGCGTGCGGGGTGGAACGTGACACTACTTTATAAGGGCATAATGTTATATGTTCCTCAAGAAACAAACTAGTAGACTCACCTTATAAGAGTGAATTACAGGATTCTGTACCAAAAAAGGATAAATTAAGAAAGAAAATGAACGGAAAAAAAGGGTAAAATGTTAACAAAAACTGTGCAGTAGGAAAAAAGTCTCTTTACGAAAGGAAACATTGATAAAGCGGTTAACCGTATGTTAAATAAGTACAAGAAAGAAAACACAAAAGCTGTTAAGATTTTTCTCAAATTAAATTTTATGGCACTAATTGTATATAGAAAACATCCTAGTCCAATCTTCCCCGGAGGAGGAGGGGGGGGGGTTGAGTGAGAACGGGAAATTTGTTTCTTTTTAAAAATTCATCAAAAATTTAAATTCATTGTTTTAAGTTATATTGATATTAGATTAAGTAAGTAATAGAATAAACTAATGTTTCATACTTTTATAAAGTAATTTTTCTTTTTCCATAATTTTACAAAACTTGTTTAACAATAAGTGTATTTTTCCGCTCCGTCTTCCCATATTTATATTCTTATCATCAGAACCATGTAAGATATCAAAATGGTACACTCACGTAAATTTAAGTTAAAATAACTCTTTTATTCTCTACCATTTTCAACTAAATACAGGAGACGTTTGTAGTCCATTGGAGGTCAATTTTCAGAGCGTTTTTTTAATGATCATTCACGATTAGGCATAAAGTAAATAGCAATTTTCACTTATTTTTCGTCCGTATTATTATATTAATTAATTGAATGATATATTAGAAAATTTCTAATTAGATTTTGTACTGTTGTATTTGTCCGTATTATGGAACATTATTGTTTAATAATATTGTGGTTGAAAACTTTTTTCAGCTATTGTTGGTAGTAAATGAGATAAAGCGCAGAGTGAGTAGTTGCCGCGGATGTTCCTTCCTGGATGGAAGTAAGTCCTTTGTCAGCGCAGTGAAGGAAGGATGTGCCTTCTCCCTACTTGTGATTCCTCCGTGATCTCTGTACCTCTAACCCTCCCCTTTACCAGCAACGATGTTTAATGCCGCTTTTGTGCCGTTTGGCGCCGTCTGAGGATCGGCGCTATTGATCACTCCGTCTCCCTATCCGTTCCCTCGCTGCTCCTACGCCGCTCTTTGTCTCCAGCTTCGTCTGCTCTACTGGAATTTCTCACATTTGCGCAGCGAGGACATGTGCAGTGTCTCGGGAAAAGTTTTCCTCTTTCAAATGGGCTTGATGCAAGCGATACAGCGTTGGAAATAAAGGTTAGTCATGGAAAATTGTTCAAAATAGAACCACGTTATAAACTTTTACATTACTCATTACATTTAACTGAAGTTTTGTTTTTTAAAAATATTATAATTCCCACTTTCTTCTCTCTCTACACAAACAGAAATGTGTTCTTTTGATGAAGGGGGCGGTGCCTCCGAAAATTTAAAGAACTCCTAACCTTACTAAGTGCCTGCCATCTGTCAACCTCAGGTAAGTCACCTACTTTCTATCTCGTTTTCCTTCCTTCCTCCTTGGCTCTACAGACCATTGAGGGCCTGGGCCAGAGTCAACTGCGGACTGTCATCTTGCATGACACATTCCGAATTTGGAGTGAAACGTGGTCAACGTATCGATCCTCCAACAGTCTTAATCCCGGTTTTCGCGACCATGACGATACAAACATCCAAGCCCATGCCAGGATTCGAACCCGGGACCTGTGGGTTGTGAGGCAGCAACGCTAGCCACTACACCACAGTAGGTCGGAATCTCTCTTTCCTACCGTATTAATTGTTTTAATTAACCTGATAATGTCATTTCCTGACGCACATTTATATATATATATATAATATAAAATGTGTATTTTACACTTCTTTATACGGTTTTGGCTGCCGTAATCCTACACATGAACCGAATTAAGGTTTCTGGGGAATTGATACACTGACCACATATCACCCCAAATTCGGAATGTGTCACGCCAGATGACAGTCCACAGCCGCCTCGGTAGGCATAGGCCCTCAAGAGGACTGTTGAGCCATTGGAAGAAGAAGAATCCCACGCATGACGAGTGCTGGGTGGATTCGACCTAAGTGTACTGACCAGGGCTCTTTTTAAAATAACCAAAAATCAAAAACTCGAACTACTACTCCGCATAGTCACCACCGTTATTCAGGTAATTCTCGTAACGGGAAATCAGTTTTGTATGACCTTATCAAAGAAGGGTGCCGCCTGTGATCACCGCTGCTCATCGTGAACATTTTCCCTAAAACTCACTAATTCACTTCCTCACCATCCCACCACTCATTATACCTACCCAATACACTTTAAGTTGCTGATTAATGTTTGTTGTAATACTCCTGGCATTCCAAAAAGGAATCACTGGTCGGCCTTCTCAGTCGGTGGGTCATTCATTTGTTTTGAACATTTAAAAACGTTCCAACAAAAGGAATACATGCTTTAACTATATGGAGAAGTAGTGTGAGGTGTAAGGTATTGATTGATAGTAAAATAACTGAAATAATAGTACTGTTACTTTTAAATTAACAACGGTGCTTATTTTAAAAGCAGCCCTCGTAACTTCTTTAGCCGAAACCGGCAACATTACGTTCCTGGCGGATATAGGCCGATTCAGTGCTCTTATTCAGCTTGTCTCTCTGATCGGCTACCCAATGCACGGCTGTTTTCTCGTGTTCAATGTTTCTCTCCCTCTCCTTTTCACTGCGAGTCTTTGCTCTAGAACATACTCTACCCAATTTTCAACGCCAATTCGTTTTCAATATGGCCGTCACCATTCTACTTTCTTTTACGTCTTCTACGCGCTTTAATTTTTTTTTAAATTCACCATCCCTGGGAATTTGGCTCTCTTTCTCGGGTGAACAGCCACGTGATTTTCGGAACTATTTTTGATATCACGTCTTCTGGAATTCTGATCCCATAAGTGCTCTTGTCACGCCGAATGTCGCTGACGTCTGAAAGGTGGTAACTCCACGCCAAAACAAAGTCCGTCTATAAAACATACTAAACGACATAACAAAAGATGAATAAACTGCAGACGCAGATACTCTAAAATAACGCGTTAACTTTCTTAAGAAGCCATAAAATTACAACTAAACGTTCCGAATGTCATACGCATATCTTCAATTTTAGATCTATTTACCGCGTTAATTTAAACATTTACTGCTAGTTATTTCGGGACAATATTGTTGTCCGCCTTGTAATCTATGTAATATTCACCCCGAGATCGTTCGTACAATTGCTGCTCTTCTGCCCCCTTTTCTTTCTGCTTAAATCTAACGTTTAACTTGATTGTCTATCATTGACCAACTTCTTGAATGAGAATTATTTATTTACAAGTTTCTCCTTCGATAATTTATCACAGTCACATAAGATCAATACATCGAAGTGCAAATAAAATGTGTTTAATATTCATCTCCCGTCATAGGGAAAATGAACACTTGGAATATTTACACGTCCATCAGAGAAAGTAAACGAACAGCAGAAAATTTTATAACGTAGCTAATATTACTGGTAGATATCAGGTAAATCAGAACAGAATGTATTTTGAATTTTTTTTCATCAGTTCAAAAATTTCTAGCATGGAAGGATACGTCTTATGCAAAAAGAGATTGTTAAATTTTAACTACTCACGTTTATTACGTTGTGAGGAAGAGTTTTAAATAAGGTTGTTTCTGAAAAGTGAGTGATGTTTACGTGATGAAACAAAAGATCTAATCGTAACATTTAGCAAAGAATATTTTTTCAGTCCTATTATAAAATTATTTCCAATTCCTTGTGCCTGCAACTGCTTTAATATTTATTATTAATATGTTTATAATTCTGCTGTTATTCATTTTCTTCTCCTTAGACAAGATCTCATACACAATATAAAAATTAAATAGTAGATTAATATTCACGTTTAGGAACAAGTAACTATCGGATGTGTATACCCTTTTCAGTTTTGTTTTTATTTTTCTAGTTTGTGTAGGGAAATCATTAAGACCTAATCACATTTTTGGACTGAATAACTGAATTCGTTGACGCATTTGGGGTTAGAATTGGCATTGGTTATACAGTAAGAAATGACACGTTTAAAGGGGATTTCATATCTTTAATTAATCTCAGTGTCCTTTATATAGCTAAAATTTCAGCATGAATTTAGTTAATTGTAGTGAATTGAAAATATATGTTTTTGTTTGCATATATTGGAAGTTATTTTACTGAAATTTGTCTCAAACTAGTTGGTATCTTATACATCCAATAATTATGTACCTGGGCAGCAAAAATCTGAATATAGGGGAAATGGGGTGGAATGGGATAGCCTGCTAGAACGTAATACCCTACTTTTTTATTGGATATTGCTGGAGGTAAGGAAATAAGGGTGGAACATTGTAACTGATGAAGGAAAAAGTCCTGGTAGCCGACATGACCAAGTTCTGACTCCACTTTGTGAATAAAATTTTGTTTTGGCGCCTTAATTTTGTGAATTTATAATTTTTGCAGCATTTCGACAGAAGGTAATTCACAAAATTCCTCGCTTTTAACTCTTTAATGGTATGTATTCCTAAATTAGCTGCATATAAGCTACGTATAAGGTTTAAATCTAAATGTATTAAGACTGGGTGAAAAACCTTAAACTGAGACTAGCGGAGCAAGATATTTAACTGTATAAGGAAAAATGTTATTTTTTCCTCAAGAAAAAAAGGAAAACTGGCAGAATTAACTTATGAGAATGAGTTACAGCAAACTGCACCCAAAAATACTAAATTAAGGAAGAAAAGTAACGACAAAATGTTAGCAAAGAATGTGCAGTTGCAAAAAAAATCGTTTTGCGAAAGGAAAAATTGTTAAAGAGACCAACCGTACGCTAAATAAGAATAAGAAACAAAACACAAAAGGTGTTAAAATTTTTCTTAAATTAAATTTTATTGTAATTAAAAACATCCTATCCCGTTCTGCCCCTGGGGATGAGCCAGAACGGGAAATTTGTTTTTTTTCTTCTAAAATTAATCAAAAATATAAATTCGTTGTTTTAAGTTATACTGATATTAGATTACGTAAAGAATAGAATAAACTAATGATAATACTTTTAAGAAGTAATTTTTATTTTTCCATGATTTTATAAAATCTGTTGAGCAATAAGTTTCGTCACGACTTCCTTTGTTTGAATCCATTGATGGCTAAATACTGTGGAGTGAAAATTAAAACAAATTAAGTAATACATTTGTTGCTAATGACTTGTACTGTTGAAGGAACCATAATATCAAAATAATAAACAATAAAACTCGTCGGTGTGTAACTGATGATTAGAATAGAGATTAGTGAAAAAGTTAAATTAAATTGAATTTAATAGTACTTAAAATGAGTAAAACGTTACAGGTACGAAAAATTTAATGTAAACATTATTCCTTTTGCTGAAAGTGAAAATGGTGCTACTTGGTTTGGTTTATGATTCAAATTTTCCTTTAGGTGTCTGAAGTTTTAGTAAGACACTGTACTTTTTGAGATACCTGTACCTCAGAAAGAGTTTGTCATCGCTCCAAGCCGCCATTTCCTACTTTTGAGGACGAGTTTGATTCCTCGGATTGTCGTCGACGTGGGCTTATTGTTTTCTTGAGTGGCTCTGGTATTCGCACAAAGTGACTTCATTGCTGTGCAGGAAAGAAAGGGCGCGGGGAATATCCTTTTCCGTCCTACGGGATCTCGTCTTACAAACTTTTTATGGGGCCTCAGAACGCTGGAGCGTGTCTCTTGAGTGTTTTAGCTGTCCATAACGTGCTCCTGCTATGCTATTGAATCCGTAATCAACGCTTAGTCATAAGCCTAAGCTATGAATTAAATAACATTTCTTTACTTAGAAATTCATGCAGGCCATATTAATTATTTCGAAATGTTCGTAAATGAATTACTATTTTATATTAATACTGGCTGCAATAAGAATGTACTGTCAACATAAACTAATTAATATCAGAAATCTACGATTGTGTTGATATGAATTTAAACATCACTTCTGACATACTGAAATGCGCAATTTAAATATGTGTAATGGAGAAAGTAAAGTAAAGAAAGAGATATTTTTAATAAAATTGATAATACCCGTCAGTTAAAAATAATATCTCGTGATATGCAAACTTAGCGCTATGTTAATTATTTTACAAACGTTCAGAGGCTATTCAAGCAAACATGAAGGAGGACTGAGAAAAAAATCTGTAATGCAGTTAAACTAAATAAAATCGGGAGGCCAATGACGTTTATAATGAACTTGTGGAAGTGAATGATTTCCAAATACCTCGTAGAACAAATTTCAATGAAAAGTTTGTATTACGTCTTGTACATAGTGATCGCCAAAGTCAGACACTAATTTACTTAAAATAATTCTATCAACTTCACAACGTATTGCACACGTCTCGTTCGGTGTACCTGTTCAAGTGAGACAATTTGCATACCAGGCACCCGTCAAAATTGGATTCACAAAGATGATAAGTAGACAGTAGCAAATCATATATAGCCGTGATCTTTGGTATTATTTCGTTGGTTGTGTACTTGTTCGATTTTATCTATTCTAATAGATAAAATTGAAGTACTGTCTGTCTCTCCATACATTTTTCTCGAATAGGCTGCTAAATGGCTATATGGATTAAAATGAAAATTTGAGGGTTCTCAAAAAAAGATAATTTAACTTAAATATTCATGCATATTTCATTTCGATAATGTTATTAATATATATATATATATATTATCATTATCGAAATATATATGTATGTATTATTTCTACGTGATCGTATACGAGTAGCCTATATTCCTTATCAGTTTATGCTCCGAAACAGATTAACGGATTTCAATTTTCAGGGATCGAAACAGGAATTTTAACTTAAATTTTCGCTTTGTCGACGATATTGTAGTATTAGGGGAGTCAGAAGAAGACTTGGAAACCATTATAAAGAGCATGAACGTGGCCACGGAGAGAGATTTCAATATGAGGATTAATAGAGGGAAACATGGTAATGGATTGTAGTTTGGGAAACAGTGGAATAACAAAGGGGTTTGGTTGGGTAGGGACATTTTGACGGAAGTTAAGGAATTATACTTCTTGGGAAGCGTAATAATTAGGAATGGTAGAAGTATAGTAGACATAAAGAGTAGAATAGCAAAGGCAAGGAAAGTTTTCACGAAAAAGAGGAATTTACTTACGGATAATATAAGTGTGAATATTAGGAAAACGTTGCTAAAAAGTTTTTTTGGAACGTGGCGTTATATGGGTGCGAAACGTGGACAATAGGAGTTTCGGAAATGTGGTGCTATAGGAGAATTCTGAAATTAGATGGGTGAATAAAATCACTAATGAGGAAGTTCTAAACAGTATAGGGGATGAGCGAACAATATGGAGGACGTTGACCAAGAGAAGGGATAGATTAATAGGCCACGTTTAAGACATGAGGGTCTTGTAAAATTAGCATTGGAGGGAAGTGTGTGGGGTAAGAGCAGAAGAGGCTGGTCATGGATGGAATACGCTAAGTAAATTGGAGAGGATGTGGGATGTGCTAGTTATGCAGAAATGAAAAGGCTTGCGCAGGATAGGTTAGCATGGAGGGTTGCAACAGACCAGTCTTAGAACTGAATCCCACAACACACCTATCCCCCTCTGCCCCATGGGTGGTGAAAGAATTCATCAAAAATCCAAATATGTTGTTTTAAGTTATATAGATATTTTATTACGTACATAATAGAATAAATTAATGTTTTTTACCTTAATGATGTGATACTTATTTTACAAAAATTGTTAAACAATAAGTGACTCGTTCCGCCCAGACTTGCCTTACAAATAGTCTTTTAATGTAACTAACACGAAGAGGTCCACAGAAGGTGTGGAGTAAACGTTCTGAAGTTTGTAATATGATTATTTAACTAATTTATTGTCTGAGTTTGGCCAGCATTATATCGAAGTAGTGTTAAACACTGTAATTATCCATACCACTTTGACAGTTGTAGAATATAATATGTCATTGAATGCGAACAGAGAAATATTTATTCAATATGATATCTATGATCACTACTAAGATTCACGTGGGCCACATCACATTTACAAATTTTCTTAAAATTGTAAATTGTCGTAAGTATTCAAGAATATGGAAAGAATAATTAAAAAATTATGTAATTAAATGAATTTAATGGTAATTTATAATATTGATATGCATCTATTAATTACTTTTATTTAAACATAAATTTTCTTTATTAAATATAAATAAAATTGATATTTTTACCCGAAAGTTGCCACCGTTTTCTTTCTTCTAGTTTTCCAAAATCTGGATTATTAGACTGAGAACAGAAAATCTTCCTTGGGCAGCCAAATGTTTATTTGAAAATCTTAATTTCATGGGTGAAATCAAATAAGTTTGTACTCCCAAAATATCATAAAATTTGTGCAGCAAATTCCTACTTCTCTACATTTGTCTTTTAAAATCGAATCATTCTGAAAATCAATTATCTCCAGTTATATTGAAGTGGGATCATTTTCATCTGCAAAGGAAGAAGGCCCAGTGAATAATGAAAAATATATTTGTAAATCTTTGAAATCATTATAACGTTTATCGAATTCGTTTTTTATTTGTTAAATTTTACCACTTTAATTTGAATATGAGCAATTTTGAAAAAATTATATCTGCAGGGCGTGGTCATTCTCTCGTCGTCCCGCCGACACAACCTACTCCTTCCACTACCCCATGACGACTCACCAAAGTCTCGCCAGACTACATTGTTGGCCCAAGTTGCGTCAGTTCCTCAACAATTGCAACTCGCAAGCTGGCCTGCATTGTTAAGTGTAACTTTTCATGTTACAATATATATATAAATCAGTCTTGACGCAAATCCTTTAGCTTCACCCGTCATTAATTTAGCGGCGTCAGTTGTTACAGAAACAAGTCTATCAAGTGGAAGATTAAAACTTCCTAAAATGTTCCATACAGCGTCAAATGTTTCCACCCGTTGTAATTCCATAAAGAGGGATAATTTACAACTCTTCAGTGAAAACAGCAACTTGTGGAGCATGTTTCAGATCCGTGCTCTCATCAATCGCAAGTGAAGAGAATGGAATTTTGGTAGATATTTCCTGTACTTGGGAACTAACGTTTTCTGCCATCTCAGTAATTCCGTCTCCCGCATCGTCTCTTGATAATGATATATCTCGAAAAGACTGAAATTTTTCTGGACAGACGAAATTGTCAGCCTTTATCATACATTCTTTGATTAACGAACCATCCGAGAATGGTTTTGAAAGTTATGCTAATAGATAGCATATTTTTTAACTAGGTCTTGTTACTGATTTATTGGTTTTCATGAATTTCGCAAGCAATTTTTGCTGGCTCTTAAGAGAATTCATTACTTTTAATTTTTCTTTTCTTATTTTTTTCGTGATTAGTAATATAATGTCGCTTAATGTTGTACTCATTAGTAACACTAATTGTTTGTTTGCAAATTAAGAACATGATTTTATTATTCATTTCTCCAGAAAAATAGTTCAGTTGCTCTCTTCCTTGAAATTTTCTTCCCTCATCATAGTCATCAGGTAATTTTAATCTACCACTTGATAGACTTGTTTCTGTTACTACCGACGCGTTAAATAATTTACGGGTGATTTGCGTCATCAATGTTTCGTTTCTTGTTCAGGGTTAAAAGTGACATTTTCACGAAAGAGCCATTTAAATTAATTTTAAAATAAGTTAAAAAATACAACCCACAAATAGTTAAAAGACCAGTTAATAAAAAATTCTTTCCAATGTAAAGAATATATCAAATTTATAACCTAAGAAAACTAATGTAAGTCACTAACATATCAACGTACTTGGAAGTGAGAATAATTTAATGAAAACGTTTAACAATTTATAGCTTTTACATCATTTCACATACCTCGTATGTTTTGAGCAGTAAATATAACAAAGCAACTTACTTAAGACACAACGTTGCACAACTGACACACGTGATGCTCAAATCATATTGGCTTCCCTCTTAAAATATTAATTAGAGCTGCCGTTAAGTAGCAGCGTTATACAAAGATCTCCCATAAATGATAATTTTGAAAATATTGCCATTTCAGATATCCGGGGCCAAGAAAATCTTTTCGTGGGTCGTATGTTTGACACCCCTGAAATAGACTATTGGACAAACAGCCCAACCCAACGATAATACAGTTGAACGTCCATAGGAAGATTAATATTTGATGAGTACAAGAAATGATAAAAACGGAAGCACCAAAGTACTCGAAGTGCCGACGGAAAGTATTTTTATAGATGTACCACGAAAGTAGTGGAGGAGTTACTTCAGTGACCATTTGGGTTGTCTATTACAATGATGGGAAATGAGGAAATATTTACTACAGCGTAGATAATTACTAATTACGAGTGGATTACGCTAAGGGTGAAGTGTCACTGTATGGAGTTTTTACGTGCCTGAAAGTATTACTGATTATTACACATAGGAAAATCAGCGCCTAGGTTCTGATTATCCCGCAGTACAACGTAAAGAAAAATTTTTCTTTGATGGATTTGGAAATATTTCCATTACTGTGGTTTAAATTATATAACTCATCAGCAATTTAGCTGAATGGGCGGTTAACATACAATGTATAATTTTCGGCCGTTGTGTATGGCGCTATTGTTAAGGTCGGCGTATTTGAAGATTGTGGCTAGCGCAACATGTTGGCGGAAGTGAACTGAATTGGATAGAAGCTGCGGTAAACCGCTTTGAAACCCCCGGCAGAAGGCAAGCGCATAATTACCAGGCTCCTGGGCTGGGAAGAGGGTCGCGATCCCAGCCCCTCGACTGTCTGCAGGGGATGACGTACTAACGAGCAAGGGAGGATTGCCCACCCTGGCACGAGTAGACCGGTAACTACTTTGCTCCGTCAGAGGGGAGAAAGAAAAATAGAAAACTGCGTAAGTTGGCGGACTACAGAACCACTGATCGATTATCGAATTTCACGTTACACGAAGAACTTTTAAGTCTCAGGTAAAGTGTAATTGGCCTCTTATATTCCCTGAGATGACTAATAAATACACCCTTATGCATCATTATTGAAAAATAATTCTTTTTTTTCACTTTTAGTTGCGTCTTATTTAATTAAAACTCACACATAAAGGTTACTAACATTGACGAACTACTTAATCATAATGACGCCAACTAATTTACAGTAATACAAATTGAACTATACAAGGAGTCATTATGGATTGGACTTGAAACAACATTTGAATGCACAACATAATGAGAAACGAGTACAAATAATCATATGGCTTTATAATTTTCCTTTTAATACACCGTTTAACGTCGGTTCTTCAAAATAATTATATAAAATTAAATTAGAAACATCCAACTCGCAATCATGAAAAGTATTTCTTCAATTTCAGTTGGAACTTAGTCAGGGAAATTACTTCAGGATTTCATTTTGAAATGTGTACTAACACATTAATTTTGACAAATATTAGAGATCTAAATTTTTTTCCGAGCGTTAGTTAAGCAAAACGTCCATTTTCAGAGATCATATTTCTTCCACTTTAATTTTAAGGATCTTAACTGCAAGATTTGATTAAAACCTAAGGGATTTTCCTAAAATATAACTGCAATTGATGCTACTTGTAACCCTTTGTCGTCAATAAGTCTACGCAACAATATTCGGAAATAAGTTTTATGATTCTTTCTCTCAATTCTTGTTGTTTGCAAACAAAGAATTGTTGACAGTTGTCAATCGGAAAAATTAATGGAGTAAACTGGTAAATTCAAGAACTTGACAATAATGATTCGCAAACCAGCAGCAGACCAATGAAATTCTGTACAAATTAAATTAAATCTTCAAGGTGCGGACTATACCTGTTTAAAACTGTACGTAGTGACACGCGAGACAACTAAGTTACTCTGTATAGGACGCTTAGTGTCCAAAAGCACAGGAAATGCACTGAAATTAAACAACAAGTTTTCTTGACGTCAGATCCGCTACGCACCACTTGTTCCTGTGGTGGGACAATACCAGGCACAGGAATACAAATAATCAAGCCATATGTTATTCTTCATGCTGTCTGTGCGACTATGTGCACGCGGCTGATGACTGGTGTGAATAGTTCAAAGATCAAGTCCGCCTTTCATCAATTTTTGATTATTTATAACGTTTTTTTAATTCTTTTATTTACAATACTTCGAGGTTTTTGTTGTTTTCATTTATTATTACACACATAATGTAAATTATTAATTAAAACATACACAAAATCCCCGTGAGTTTTGTGATGAAGATCAATTAATGTAAATCTGCATTTGTTAATAAGTCTGAAAGTTATTAAAGAACGAAGGCTTTCCCGGTGAAGAATATGTAGAAACGTTTCTCGGGTTTCCAACCGGGTAGTCTCAGTAAACAGCGACGTGTCACTTCAGTCTGGAAGATGACAGAGTTGCTATCTGTCGAAACGTCGCTGTTTACTGAGACTACCCGGTTGGAAACCCGAGAAACGTTTCTACAAGTCTGAAAGTAAAGGAAACTAAAGAAATACAAACGTCGTAAAATATTGACCAAGCTCGGACCACACACGCAGTCAGTATGAAAAAGATATTATCCGTATGATTATTCCTCCTCAAGCGCTTGGTATGGACCCACCAGAGGGACAAGTGGTGCGAAGCGGACGTGACGTCATGGATACCCGTGGCGTAATTTTGGGCTATTCCTGTATGCTTGGATCTTATGTATCGGTGTCTCGCACGTCACTACGAACAATTTTAAACTGTTGTCGTCCTCAATCTGTATACAAAGTTTTCAAGAATGTGATAAAGAAGATGAAAAAGAATGGGCGGGAAATGTTCCAGTTTTTCAAATTTAAATGAAGATGAAATAATAACGTGTTAGCCAGAAACGTATCAAACTGAAAGACGAAGATACTGAATCATTTGCTGCATTTGAAAAGGCGATGATGTGGTATGAACGGCAACGTGAATGTTGTTCGATTCATCTGATTCTTCTAAAACGGCTTCAAGATCTCGTTGCCAAGAATGAAAAATCAGGAATAACGTTGCGAAATAAGGTACTGTACATTTTAACTCAGTTTCATGTAACATTACCTCTTTGGTACACTTAAATTTATAGATCCGAACAGTCGAATATCCCAAATGTAGATGATCCCAATAAATTCTGATAACCGTCTTTCTACTATATAAATTAAGAACGCCAAATTCAGTTACAGGCAAAGTTTTTTTTTCAATTACTACGAACGTCCTTAAATTTTGTACTTCCTCAAGTTAATTCAGGAATTATGTTGTAATACATTAATTTTGATCAGAGAGAGAGGTTCAAATATATGAAAGAATTTCCGTCCCTATTTATGCAGCTATTGAGAATTTTGATGGTGCATTATCGTATTGTGACAAAACCCTAAAATATAGGAGTCTTAAGATGCTTGATTATTTATAATGATAGTCAAAAGTCCTACAACACGTGATTTACATAGTCACCACATGCCATTAATATTTGCAGAGGGTAAACACTATATTTCATCGGTACAGGAAGTTTTATTTGTTGATATAGGTGGACAATTCGTTATATTTTCCCATTTCTCATGAAGGCTCGGTTTATCGCTAACAGCAGGACTGACAACTAATCATAGATATTGTTGAGTTCACCGATAACGATTAGATAAAACTTTATAATGAATGCCACTACGTTCTGGGGGTGGTTACTTAAATTTTACCATTTTGATCATTTAAGAAATGAATCGTCGCTTTTAGAGGGATGATATTGGAAAATACTCACCTAAACAACGAAGAAAAAGTATTATAGACCTGATTTTTTGATAAAATACATAAAATGTGTCCACATATTACTGATATTTTGCATAAGCACTGATGATTGAGACTATTAATCTTGCACGTATTAATATAACCTACATAATCTGTAATCCAACACGACATACTGATGCAGCCAACTTTAAGAAAATGACTGCGTTTTTGAATTTGGTTAAATATTGTATAATAAATATTCAATTCGTGAACGAACAAAATCAACGAATTTGTCATTTATAGGCATAATATGGGGAGTATTTTTTTTAATAATGGCAGTATAAATATAATTTAGTCAATGTATGAAACTATTAGGAAACTCAGAGCGTACAATATATTTACCTCAATGTGTAGTTAATGAAGATTGTATAAACATATCTCATGTGAGTAAAATATAACTATAAAATATTTTGTCTCGTTTTCATTTAGGGATGAATTCATAATATTGATTTGATCAAGAAATAGTTACTTGGAATATAATTTTGAATAATCCGTTTGGAATATTTAAATTCTCATTTTAAGGTAGAATGTTAAATTATTATTTGAACCCTCCCATCCTCAATAAAATGCTATGGTTTTCAATTTACTAGACAAGGATCTGAGTAATTGTAAAACGTCAGGAATTGATAACTTTCCAGAGTAGTTCATAAGATTATCGGGGTGAAGAAGCAACATCATGGCTGTTCAAGATAGTTTGCGAAATCTACGGAACAGGAATAATAACAAAAGATTTTAGTAAAAATATAATTATACACATACCGAAGAAGACTGGGGCGAACAGCATAGGAAAATTAGCTTAGTATCCCATGTATGCAAAATATTAACGAAAATAGTATATAGGAGGATGGAATGACAAATAGAATACGAGTTAGGAGAAGATCAGTTTGATTTTAGAGACGAGAGAAGCAATATTGACTATGCTTCCAATTTTAGAAGACAATGAGAAAAAACGGGCCTACGTTCATGGCATTTGTAGATTTAGAACAAGAATTTGATAATATGAGCTGGAACACAGTATTAAGGATATTGAAGAGGACAGAATTAAAATATTGAGGAAGAAGGCTTATCAAAAACCTCTACAGAAGACCGGCAGCTGTAATTAGAATTGAAGATAAAGCAAGAAAATAAAGCATAAATCAAGAAAGCAGTATGACAAGGATGCAGTCTGTCGCTCATGATGTTTACCTTATATATTGAACAGACGATGGAGAAAGTAAAACGGAATATGGAAAAGGAATAATACTGCAAAGAGAAGAAATAAGAACCATACTGTTCGCCAATGATTCAGAAGAAGACTTGGAAGCCATAATAACTGGCTGGAGAAAGTTCAATATGAGGATTAATAGAGAGAAAATTGGGAAGCGATATTTTGAAGGAACATAAGGAATTCAGCTACTTGGGAAGCATAATAACTAGGGACGGTAGAAGCATAGTAGACATACAGAGTAGGATAGCACAGGCAAGGAAGGCTTTCTCAAAGAAGAGAAATTTACTGACTGGTAATATAAGTGTGAACGTTAGGAAATCAATGCTAAAAATATTCGTATGGAGTGTGGCGTTATATATGTGCGAAACATGGACGATATGAGCTGTAGAAAGGAAAAGAATAGAAGCCTTTGAAATGTGGTGCAGAGGGGTGGATAGAATCACTATGAGGAAGTTATAAGAATAATAGGGGAAGAGAGAACAATACGGAGGAGGGATAGATTAATAGATCACGTTTTAAGACACAATGGTCTTGTAAAATGAGTATTTGAGGAAAGTGTGTGGGGTAAAAACAGAAGAGGAAGGCAAAGATGGAATACGATAGGGAGTTAGGGGGGATGTGTGATTTTGTAGCTATGTAGAAATGATAAGGCTTGCGTAGGATATGTTAGCATGGAGGGTTGCATCAGACGAGTTTTAGGACTGAATACGTCAACAACAACGTCAACTTTAATTTTATATACGAAAGATTAAGCTAGATATTTTATTTATAACCCTCATTTTTTAAAAAATTATATAATTGTTACCAAAATAGCAAAGTAGACTGTTTTAAGAAGGTAGTATAAAGAAGACAAATAGTTTTGGGTATTTTTTAACACCACATAAAAATACGGCGTTATCATCATATGTGAAATATTCGTGTAATTATGTATCTGAATATATATAACAATATTATATAAATGTATTTCAAGACACGAAACATTGAAGCTATTAACTTTAATATATAAAACTAAAAAATAATATAAACGAAGGAACTGAAATATGAATCCACTAAACACAAATCATCATTATAAACTTATTAAAATTATCCAGCAATTTAAATGAAAAATAATTATTTAAATAAGTTCGTTTGACATACCGGAAGGTTAAGCTGGAAAGTGAAAGGTCATTGTTACGTGTGTGTACGCGATTGCAACTTACCGGATGGATCGCATCTTCACGATCCATGCTTTCTCACATTATTTTATGTTATCACTTCCCGATTCGCAGCTGTTGCAGTGCGCGCACGCGGCCTGGACTGTTTGATTTGCAGCCGATCTCCCGGCACAAGAATATCGATCATGTAATTTTTCACGAATGCTGCAGTATTGACAGTACAAACATTACTATCAAATGTAGTGGCCTCATAAACAGTTTTTTAAATTTTAAAGTGTTTAAGCATTTTATTTGAAATGTATGTATGACTTTCAATCTTATTAACAATGTTATTTCGACATTACTCTTGTTATAGCTCAGTATTGTGGCGCAGTAGGACTCCTATCTAATTTTGTTCAAACTATTAGAATTTAAAGTATCAAAAAATTCAGCAAGAACATTCTGACTGAACACCGGCATGCAGAAGTGGAAATTCCCGGCGCAAAGCTGTTGGACGGTAGACGTGTTTGTAAGAAAATTTATAATATTAAGCTTGTTTTGGTGAGGGAACATTTACCATTCAAAATTTACAAAGGTCACTGTTCGCTTTGTCATAGAAAAGTTCCCTTGCCGGACGAAGGACTCATGAGGATTGATAGAAGAAACATCACGTAGGATAGCGTTTTCCCTTAGAGAAGGGATATACGAGTTTAGGTGGGAGACGAGAAGCTGAAAAGTATTCAGAATGCTTCTAGACGTTGAGAGGACAAGGAGCTAGAGATTGAGAGTTGTTTAAGACGTTGAGAAGGCGAGGTGGATGGGAGAATAAAGCTGGAGAGGGCAACAAGACTAGAAAGTGAGGTGTGAATTGTTGCTCTTTAGTAAGAAGGTATTGAGAACAAGGAAGACCAGAGGAAAGAATGAGGAAAAACTGTTTCCTCAATCACCAGCAGTACTAGGTTCGTCCCACTTTCGGCCGGCAGAGGAAAAATTTGCTATTCAATCCGAAGGAATTTCCGGTCGCCTAGTTACCTGCATCGAGACACGGATGAAGATAAAAACAGGTTCGTCAAGTGAACTCAAATCTACTGCACGTGGTTATTCCATAAGTAATTAACCATAATATTTAAAAATCGTCCCCTTGAATGAATTTATTCGTTTGTAATAGCGCTCAGGACTCCCAAAAGTCATTATTTTTATAAATTAAATTATTATATCTTTAAGCGCAAATTATTTCATTAAATAATTTAAATACAAATCTCTAATATCATATACAATGTAATATATAAAGCATTGTAAATTAATTCGTTTTGTATAGCCTTCGACAAAGACGAAATTTCCTCCCACGAAACCCTAGCCCTTAGGTATGATACAAAAAATTTTGATAACACGTGAGGCTGTATATTGGCAGATGAAGGAAAGATCCCATCGTTAAATTCCTTTCTTTCCAGATGATCGATATTCGAGGTATGATATTTATTTTCCAATAAAGGGAAAACTCATAGTCGGATAAAATATCGCGAGCGGATTTCTGTTAAACGGACTTCAATAATGACGTTGTCCCTTACCAGCTATAACAGAGGGTAGAGGAATCAATAAAGTACGGTGAAAAGGTATATAGTTGCATATTAGGGCATGAGTAAATCGAACGTGTAGATCCTCCGGCCGTGTATATTGCGTGATATCTGAGATAAGGCTCGTTGTGCCAGTTAAGTTATGACCGGTGATCAAGAATTGAAGCATGAGCAGCTTCAATTTAGTCGCAACTTATGGTCATCTTCTGCTTGCGATGTCTGCTAAGCGGGGTTCACGGGAGATGTGAGTATTTGGGTTCTTCCGCTTCGTTTAGACTCTGTCTGTATCAATTTCGCTGGGTTGCCAAAACTAACTTTAGCAACTGTTGCATAAAATGGGAATTATAATTTATTCTCTGAAGCGAACGGTCCTACACAAAAAATCAAATTTTTATAAAACATTCCCTGGTGCGACCCTCGTGTCCTTCACTGGGTATCTCATGTGTGTCGGGTAGAAAGCACGTCGGAGTAGATGAATTATTGAATCTTTAAATAAAAGATATGGTTAGGCGCGGAATGTAAATATGGTTGTAGGGTGATAGAAGCTCTTGTTTTCCGGATAGTGCATAAAGCTGTTTTGCTCGATTCCCCATACATCCCAGTCGTCCATTCCTCTCATACTATCAACCGATACTGCACGATGTATGCCCACCATTCATCCATCTCTATTAGTCCTTAACCTCCCCTGAACACATACCCCAAAGGTACAATCCCAGAATACCAAACAGCTCGACGTAGGATTGCGCTTTCATCACGCGGTGCTCTGTACTGTTAAATACCGTCACATTACAAAAACTGAAAAGGTGCGTGAAATGTTTCTTACGATAGAAAGTATCAAACTCACTTCCATAGAATGAATAAAATAAAGTGAAAATATTTAAATGATTAATTTCTTCTACTGAGACGTTTCTTGAGGTTCCGAGTTGCAAGGTTTAAATTTATGTCAGATTATCTTTTATCATTCTCGATGCCAAAATTGTACCTTAAATACTATGAGGTTTTAACTTCCACCTCGAAAGCCGGCTGCATAGGTAACTTATTCCAGATTTTCGAATGGTTCTAGTTTAAAAACGAAATATTGTGATAGCCATGGTTTCACTGTGTATTTTTTCGCGCGTTCTTGGGTGTGGCTAGGAGATTTTTTAAATTGTGATATCCACCCCTGACCTGGTAATATTACGTTATGACTTCTTATTTAATTTATCGCGTTCGTTTCTCCACCTAACGACGCATTCATCAGACCAACGATAGAAGATGAAAAGTACATTCAGTCCTTTGTTTGTCATCTTTTCCCACTGCCTGTCGTTTTATCTAGACAGGATTTCCTAACCAAAGCATAAGTCACTTTTTCTCACAGCCCTCTGTTGGCCAGGTTCTTCACGGTCTTATAAATATATTTCTGCATTTCTCTTGGACTTTCGCTATCTTCGAGGACTCGCATACCAAATAGGGGTTTTTCCTATTTATGGATTTCCACGAGCAATGGTGCTCTTTGTGACTCTCCGTATGGGGTCGTAAAGCACTAGCTAGCTGTTTTTGTAACGCTAGTTCCTTTGATTTGTCCGTCTTTTCACATATTATCCTTTAATGGATAGTCTATTTATATTGGACTTAGTCTGCTTATTGTACGTTGCCCGAAGGCAGGCTTATATACTGAAGAAATTTATACAAATAAAACCCGAATACAAGATACCGTATGAAGGAAGTTGTACACATAGTTAATGAGAATATGTAATGATGATAGATCTAATATTTCTACTGAAATACAAGAGAGACACATAAAAAACCCTTACATCTGCCACTAGATTTCGAAGAGAAAAAATAGCCTACTTTCCCGTTAGTAGTGGTTCCCGTTCTATTTTGGTATAGCCTATTACTATGCTAACGTAATATCGCACCGTAAGAGGAACAATTTTTCAGTATTTTTGATTACTGGCAGTCAAGAGTTGAGAATACCAGATGACTACTGCCTATTTGTTACATAATGAAAATTTTCCTGTGATGTACTGTTGGCGCTTTTTCCCTTTTTTTCTTATTTTTTGAAACGAGTAGGTCATTTTTAGAAATATGAGTTTTCTGGTGCCAGTAAGATGGTTTGTTTATGTATTATTTCCGATGGCCAGTGGGTTTCACCCTGCCTTAATAAATCTTTTAGGAGTATATTGTGCAGCTTACCAACCTTCTATTACTAGAGACCTAGTTTCTATTTCGTAAATTCATAGCAGTGAGTGATGTGGTTCTAGGCGAAACGACCGCCAAAAACATTGTTTTCAAGTACTTCTTGTTGTATTTTTTTTTCCTTGGAATCGGCCTAAGAAGATTGAGGTTGATGTGTTCGATATGGGAACCCTGTAACGTTAACAGAAGTGTTAAAATCTCGCACGGTGGCTTTTCGGGTGTTATAGAAAAGAGCGATTTACTTGAGTCGCTCTTACACCCTATATATGAATCTCAAATGAAAGATTTTCTAGAATATTTGCATTTGTTTTCCGGCAAGAAGTATGCGGTGACCGCGGTCTGCGCGGTAGCCACCTAAAGTTTTCTAGATTAATATGCTGGTGTATTTTGTTTCTGAAGGGATCGCGAAGAAGAAAAGGGCACTAGAACGTTACAAATAATATTCTCTAAATAATTTATTTCAATTTGTGTATTGACTTTATTGACATGGGCGTGACTCATTGTATTGTATGGTGTTCACAAAATCTATATAGGTTCAAATTTGCTTGGGGTCGGATCGTGCAAAACTGATGATTTATTCATCCTGTAAGAAGACTGCTAATGGAATCGGTCCAGCTAAAAAGTCTGAAATTGTTTGATTTTGTTTAGGCTTGCAAAGGTGTCAATAATAAAATTATTATGGGAAAGCGTAGTAAGTGGTGACCATTTACGGAGGGTGCCCCTGGGAGTTCACTAAAGATGAAGCGGGCCTAAAGTAACGATGACAGGCCAATAACGGCGACAATTGTCGGGCGGTGCTAGGTTAAGTTATCTCTGCTTCGCTCAATGCACGTGTGACTTTAGAGAAAGTTGAGCTTCAACACCAGTATGTGTGGAGGGGACGGGTGGTGAGAGGAGGAGATGGTAACGCGGGATGGTGGGGGAAGGTCGAACATGACCTCGGTATATGTCGATGTCCTGTTGTCGTACTAGATTTTTATAATGTAGGTAAGATCATAGGCTGGTGCAACTATACGGAGATGCGAACTTTGCTTTCTGGGCAAAAATCTAATTATTGATTGAGCATGGGCCACGGGACGCCGCGTCGGTCCGAATCAATATCTTCCGACAATGTCCTGAACAAAGAGGGTAGGACAAGGTCTACTCGTGGCGTCTCGGTACGGGATGAGAACCCGGCTGGTCCTATAATACCCTGTTGTAGCATGTTGTGTATAACCGAATGTTTAGTTTCTAGTTCATTTTCGAAGGTAGCAAGGCCGATATTGACGTATGCTTCAAAATAATACTTACACATATTACTTAAACTACATGGTAGATGAAAATGATTTGTTTAGACCTATTTGACTAGAGATGAAATGGATGAGACTAGAAAATAAAGATAAAGTGTTTTATAAAGTAACGCAAATAGTGAGGAAGAATATTTATTGAAGAAGTTCTTCTTATAAGATACTTCTAAGTAAGTTGCCTTCACAAAGAGATCAATACATTCAGCTGTGCCAAATCGAGGAATGAGTTTAAAACACAGATCATTTACCCTCCCATTTTCGGAAATATAAACAAGATTTCGAAATATTTGCGATCGTACAGCCGGTAGAAAGTGAAACTAACAGTGCAGTAGCATTTCATAAGGTTTGATGATTATTTACAGGGGAAAATATCAGGTAAATCAGGACACAATAGATTTTGAAAATTTTATGATCACTTCAGCAATTGTAGTAAGGAGTGATACGAGTTATTAAATTTTATATATAATAAATTTTAATGATGGTTGGTTTTTTATGTTGACGAGAAGATTTATAAATAAAGTTGTTTTTAGAAAAGTGTCTGATAGTTGCGTGACGACTTAAGAAATCTGATCGTGACATTTACCAAACAATTAATTTTTTAGTCCTATTACAGAACTTCTTCCAATTTTTTGTACCTGAAATTGCTTTAATATTTATAGGCGATGAATAACAATTGTGTTGGTATTAGTAAAGTTTGAAGTTATTTTAGTGTTGCTGATGCATTCAATAACGATGTGCGTCAGTAAGAAGAATCTTTCATTTGAAAATATTCGATACAATTGATAGGTAAGTGCAAATTTACTAAACTGATTCAAGAGTAAATTCATAACTGACTTACTGAGAATTAGTGATTTGAATTTAATTATTACTTCAGAAATTAAAGTAAGTAGAATAGTACATCAAAATACCCTTTTGGCACCGATTAAAAAAAATTTTTTTTTCAGTCAGTAGGCAGTCTTTATCTCGGTATGATGAATTCTAGATTGATAAAATTTAAGTTGTATGTCTGCACTCGGTGCTATTAAAAGGAAACGGGATTGTTACTTATTGAAATTACTGTCTGCACAACAAGAGACTCAGAAGTGTTCAAAATTGATAGTTTTTGCGTTACTATGAATAATAACTATGGGCCGCGGATTCCTGCGCTGCTAAGTCAGTGTCATTACGAATATTATAATTAAAATAAATATAATACAGGTATGATTTTGAGCTAACCTTTACATTCAAAAAAGTTCAACGATTGACTATTCGTTGCTGAAATGAACTCCAAAGATCAAAAACATAATATTATTAACTGATCTGTTTGCAAACTCGACAAATGTTTACGTAGCATAAATTCATGTTTTACTTGATGCGTACAGAAAACAAATTTAATTTAAGAAACTGTATATATATCAAATAATTTCGTCATCTTAATTAATAATTATGAAAGTTAATAAGCTTTTATTTGCCAGTCACAGGATTTCATTAGTTTATAAAAATTACAGCACGAGAAATATTGTCTAGGTGTCATATTATTTCAAATCAACCTAGACAGTGCCTTATTTTTTTTAAAAAAAATATACATATATACAGGGTTTTAAAAAGTGTTCTCCTTGTTTTGAGGTTACTATCGCCTCTTAAAATATTTAATACTTTTAAACACTCCGTATAATCAATAGAAAAGGTATATAATCCAATTTTGTTGACAGTAATTAAACTTCTAAATTATTATTGATTATATATGTATATAAACGTTTGACATTACCGCGCCGTCTCGGTTGGTTATAATAAAAATAATTGTGATTGACAGTAAAAGGGTTTATTAACTTACATATCGCATGGGTTGAAGAAGGAACTAGACCCATTTCACTGGTGATAGCATATTACGGCGTTATGCACAGCATATTTTAGCATTGTAGGGCCCCTCACCTATTTTATTCACATGTATTTGATTTTAAATGTTCGCAATCCAGAAAGAACATTCCAACTCGGAGACAGTCAGGGAAGAGGTAGGTTTTCTCCGGCGACAGGGTGCCGGTTTGAAAACATGTCTGTCTGCAGCTACAAAAGATTAGGCTTGTTTTGCTTCAAAATTTCCCAAGGACAATATTCTCTTCGTCAGCAAACAGTCCCGCGCTGGACGAAGGACGCATAAAGATTGGCGAATACATGATATGAGGGATAGCGCTTTCCCTTGGAGATGGGAGAGATAAGAGTTTAGCTGGGAGGCGAGAACAGAAAACATGAACAGAATTGTTCAAGACGTTGAATGGGAGGAGGAAACTACAGAGTTGTTCAAGACTTTGAAAGGGAAGAGGAAGCTGGAGAGTTGAATAAGACGTTGAAAAGGCGAGGAAGCAGGGAGGCAGAGTGTTGCTCGGAAGTGGAAGGGAACAGGAGGCGGAGAATGTAGGACAGAATATAGAAATGAACAATTAATAAGTCAGTGTTGATCGAGAGTTGAAAGGGAGGTGACAATTGTAGCTCTTGAGTTAGACCGAAGAGCGAGCAAGGAACGCCAGAACTTCGGACTTGCTTGAAGTTGAAATCAAGTCGTAGTAACTGTGTGTTGGTGTGTAGAAGAAGGAATACTGGGTTTTCCTCAATCGTCGGTCCAGAGTCTTCTTCCATCAACAGATGGTAAATTCACTGTCGACCTAGAAGTGTGAGAGTGCAAGAAGGAAAACTGCTAGGCAGAACTTCCGAAATTGCAGAGAAGATGTGACAGGTTCGTCACGAAAGCAAACTCTCTGCTTTACGTTCTTACCCCAATAATTAACCCTGACAAACCTTTGAAATTAAAATAATCGTCCCCTTTAATTAATATGTATACTTGTAATAGTGCGCAGGGCCCACGAAAAAATATCTTTTATAAATAAAATCATTATTATAATTTTTAAGCACTTTTTTTAAAATAACTTAAATAATTAAACCCTCCATTCTCGTTTACATTTTTTCATTAAAGAAATTTAGGTTTTTATAAAATTATAATGATTCTTTAAAAGCACAAAAAATTTGTTAAAATAATTTTAAATAATAACCTTCCCCTATAATCATTTATAATATTTTAAACATTTTCGTAGTTCATAATATCAGTATCCGTTTATACCAGTTATATTGCTACAGTCAACCAATTTATGTTAAATATGCTATTTTCTTAATGGTATGTTCCACTATTGACAATATTCATAACAGCTTATGATATGATCATCCATCCACCATTTTTAAAGTGTATTATGGGGATATGCTCTGTCCATTGCATTGCTATAAGTTTCATTACGTCCGAAATCCTACTTATCGCAGTATATTTCAGCTTCAATATCTTTAAGTCGTTCTCAATATGCGTTCTTAGGCAATTGTTTATAATTTCTCATTTTTATTGACAAATGTAGAATATAACGTCTATTGCATTAACTTCTGATAAATTCAGTAATAATTTCTATGGGAATGTTTGAGCTGCAGGATGGCAGGAGCACATAAAAGGTAAGATAATCTCTCCTCGAGAAATCGCTGTTGCTAGAGAATCAAAGAGGGTAATCGGCCGTGAGAAACCTAAATATGTGAATAACAGCAGATGTTCTTTGTGGCTCATAGACCTTATAAAGGGGGATATTAAAATGTGACGTCAATGAGGTACGGTTGAGTACGGTATAGTTAATTTTTTTAATGGAGGCTGAACTGGTGTTCTATTCTCAATAATAAACGTTAATTTGATACGGGAGACGCACATAAAATGGGGTATAAATGGAGAGAAGGTTTTGTCTAATATCTAGCGACACGTAAAAAGTATCGATACTTTACTGATATCGGTATTTGGCTTTCCATTCAAGAAATTTAAGTACTCGTTACTTTTTTCAGGGATTCTTTCGAGTATCGATAATTTTATTTCCATACGTAATTTATTGGAAATAGTATCGAAAGTTTTGGAGCGGTTGTGTTTATTCTTATAAGTTTTGAGTTAATCATTGTTGTTCCCGATTTTCGTCCCGTTCTTCTTTGAGTACCTGTTGATTGTTTTATCGTTACACAGTCCTCCCTTGTGGGTGAACGTGTGTTGCTTTCGGTGAGGACGGTATCCAAGCTAAACGAAAGGCAAATAACAATACCTCAGCATTGACATTAATCAAAAGCTCATCACTTAAATACACTAAATGTAGACAAAGATTATCTGTCATAATTTTTAAAATGCAACTTCTTACTACGCAGGGTGGCATCTCCGAAAAGCAAAGTGTGGACATTTTTAAAAAAGTTGGTCTATAATCCTGCCACCTGTAATATCTGTATGAAACACGTGGAAACACAACCGATTTAAACAAAGCATCTTCAACGCCATCCTAATGTTGAAAGCTTGTGGCACACTTCGGGTACCACGTGGTCAGGGATTTTGGGCGCCACCTGCGTAGGTTATTTACGCAGGAATAAATTAAATAAAATAAATATCCTAAGAAAATGAATTTATTATAAACAAAACAAAATATATACGAAATATTTATCTGTCTGGCCTGAAAATTCACCAATTGCGAAAGCTAACAGTGAGTCTCCCTTTCCCAAGGATAACCGTGGTGATTTCGGTTACGAACCCGCGGTCGCGTGATCATTCGTGGCCAACACTTACCAAAAGCCGGAACATTCAGGGACTCTTGGACGCCGCTCGTTCTGTAGCGCTGAATGAACCATCCCTCTCGCCGTCTTTACCACAAGTGTCCGTCTCTGAAAAACTCAGAGACGACGGTAAACGTTTCCTCTCTTCCTCTCTTCCTCTCTACTTTTTTTCATCCTCTTATTGGCCAGCCTATGGCTAAACCCAATATCCCCTCCTTAGCCCTTTCTCAGAAAGGGGGCCAAAATAGACTTGTTTGTCCCTTTACGGGATTTTCCAGCGTCCCTCTTTGTCCCGAAAGTTCCAACTCTTGGCTTTGTGCTGGCTACAAATGAAATATTTATGAATAATATTATAATGCACCATAAGCTAATAAATTATTTATAGATGGACGTCTACATTTTTATATTTATTTAATTGACTACTTCCGACTTCAAGAGTCTAAAGAAAAAAATTGATAATCGAATAAGAACAAACAAATTGCAGATTCTAGATTAAAAGTGACGAAGTTATCAGAACCAAAAACTTCCCACGTTTCCTCAAATTATATAATCGCGTAAAATTCGCTTCTATTTGTTAAAGAAAACCAATAATGCTTAAAGTTCGTATAGGGGAAATATACGTAATTTATCGCGATACAATATTCGACACTTTCTAAGTATAGTATAAGCGTGGATTCGATACTAGAACTGAGTAAAATATCGATATTTTTCTTCCGGTATAGTATCCCTACTAATATCTAAGGGAACAAAATATAAGTAATGTATACATGGGAAACTGAATACCTATACAGAGTGCTTGAAAATTCGAATTAATAACGTTTAGAACTATTAGATATGAATTATTGTTTTAAAGTGTACCGTTACCCAAGAACTGCCATTTCAAAAATAGCCCATGAACATGATCATCCTGAAGCAGGTATTTTGCGTTTTCTTAGGTAGTGTTACATTGAACGTCAATGTAGATATTTCGATTCACCACGACGAGCAACAGCTCAGTTTTCACGTAATTATCGGTTAATCTGGATATGTCATATTGGTGCTCCACAATCACCGGATTTTGTGTTATTAAGAGTTTTATTTACAAGAGTAGAAACAAAGGGAAGATCTACAGGCAGAAATATTTCTGAAAACAACAGATGTCACGAGAGTCGCAAGACTTTTTCGAGTAATTTCAATCATTCAACAAAGTTTTCCTATTGACTGCAATTGTGTAAATACCAACCAATGGTTATTGAAAATTGCAGCCGATTGGCTATTGGAAAAGGGAGGAAGAAAATTAAGGGCCATACGAGATGAAATGGACAGGTTTGGCCGCTGGCGAGAGCAGAGCTACGCTCTTGAGCACTGAGGAGATATAGAATTTTTGGTAGTAGTTTCCACTTTTCTGAACCAAGGCGCCATCCATGCAGCCAGATCATCCCGATGCTGCCAACGAGAATCGTCTTAGCCGGCACCTCTAAGATTTCAACTCGAAGCAGAACAGTCGACACAAGAGGAAACAGACGCAGTCTTCTAACGGTATCGTTGATATAAAAATTATTAAGTTCACATTTTTTAGAAAGTTTGCTTTTTTTCGGTTCACCCCATAGGTGACCTGATTTTAATAATGTTTCGTATGTATGTTATTACGGCTCTGCCGTTTTTATTAGTATATTATTCTATTCTAGTGTCTTAGAGTTTTCATATCTAATCTTAATTATATTGTTATTAAATTCAAAGCCATTCATTAAGTATTTTCTTTTCTATTTGAAACATATATAAATTTGTACTTTTGATCGCTGTCTTTCACAATTGTGATTGTTGATTAATTAGTCATAATAAGTAAATAAATCATCCTCAAAGTTCCTATTTATTACAAATGGCGCCCAACGTTGGGCTTGTTAATTAGTTCATCATAATATGTAAATAAATCACCCTCATATTTTCTATTTATTATAATAGTCTCCTTATACAATATCACCCTTTTAAAAAACGATCCACTTTCTAGTTGTTGACGAAGTTTATGGTTAAACAAAGCATTCCTTACGTCAGTGAATGGAAAGCTAAGCCGATAGTCTGGCTGGTGTTGGCTATCAAGTCTTTCGTTTAACGAAGACACATCGGGGTCGGATGCGAGAGGTCCGATTCCATTAGCAGGCCCAGTCCTGGGATTACTACACGGATTACTCGCCCAATATCTGTACAGTCCACTAACAAGTTGCTAAAGACTGTAAAGCTTTCACCCACGATGCGTTGGAGAAGCTTTCTCAATGTTGATTATGGAAGAGTTTACAAGTTGTTTAACTTCAGGAATCAGGTTGTTAAAACACTAAATTCTTAGTCTACACAGACACAAGAAATTTTATAAAAATAAGAAATATATATAATTCAAGACAATAACTTATTGATTTTACGTATGAATAAATCTGTATATGTCTTGTAAACATGTTTTATAAATCAATTTTTCGGATATAACAGGCATGGAAGCAAATCCATGCTTTTAAAAGTTAATCGAAATGCTTTTATAAAATATTACATAAGTTTAGGAATTTAATAATTAAACATATTATAAGTAAATACAATCAAATTTATGTAAATCTTCAAAATCTTTTAATAATATTACAACCATTAAGATCTCGCCTTTTTTAATGTTCAGATTATAAAGTACCAAAATGTTCCAATTTTATTAATTATAACGACATAGATGTACTAAATAGAAACTATTATGGTAAACGCTACAAAAACTAAGCCGACATGGACAGGGAATTTGTTCGCTCTGAATTTTTTTTCGAGAGGTAAATCCCTTTGAGGGCGTATTAAATTGTAATCAAACATTTGAAAACACATAATTTGCCAATAGCTCGGCTTAGAGGCCGAGTGTTTTTTAATATGCTGGGATGTATGTATCATATAAATAGTTAATTTTGTTATTAATATCGTAAGTTAATCTCATTTTAGGGAAATTAAGAGAGAGTTAATTATTTTTTATGTTTTGAAATCATACGTAATATAACATAGTTTTCTGACTTTAAAATTTACAATAAATAAAAAGACGGCCAATAAGTCAGCCGCAGCTGCAATTACTCATGAAAGTTATGAAACACCAATTCCAATTGGAAAGAATTTTCTAGGCCTCAGTTAGAATGAGGACTGTCGTTTGAGGTTGTCTAAAAATGTCGAGATGCACTGTGTATCCACAGGAAGTAAAGAATATTACAGATGTTGAAGGAGAAACTTTTACGCCGAGTCTGATATGACATGAATCGCTGGCTTTTGGATAAATTCAATATTTAAATTTTTAATCCAAATGGGAAATTTTACTAAAGATATTTCCTTCTGAGGATATCTGGAGTAATTCTGGTGGACCGCGAGTATCTGGACGCGCCATTGATGCAGCGAAGATTCGCCTTCTGTTAGTATGGGGATGGGGATACCTTCATCCAGTTAACAAGAGCCAATAAAATATGTTCACCCGCGTTCGGGACAAAAAACTGTAAGCTTCGAAATTTACGTAATACACGCAACTATAAAGCACGTTAATTACGCAAATTCATATACAGACATTTTCGTAAATTAAAATCTTGGTTTAAAAAAGTTGCCCACATATAACCCTAGGGAAAGAGAAATTTCATGTAAGGCAATAAACATTGAAATGGCTCATGGACAATTAAGTTAATACCGTGTGTAAATATTTCACTGTAGAAATATTTGCATGTGCCTTGTTATTGTTACAACAATACAGTGATACGAGTGATTCATATTCTGTCTTGTGTACGTTTCCAATAAATTATTTACTTAGTTTTGATAAATTGATTAAAATAAAATGAAACTGCTGCCTGAATTTATATATCCTGGAAGTTAAAAGTATTTTAACATGAAATACGATTCCTTTAGACAAACAATTGTATAACACCAATGTTTGGCCACGTAAACTCCGAGCTATTACATTCATTCCAGAAATTGTTAAATTATTTTAATTATCATGACAGTATACGGAAAAAACTGTAATATATAAGGTAATGGTGGATTTTAGATTTTAATATAAATCAAAAATAGATTATTTGGTTAGATTAAATACAACAAATTGAATTTATTTACAGAAAACACAATAATTACAAAACTGAAGGTCCAATTTAAAAATTTACCACGACTAGCTGAGCTTATAATCAATCTCATAAGGGTCATTTTGTGGGGATTTTTGAAGAAAACGACAGTCATAAGACACCTCAGACAGTGGCACAGACACGCGCCTGTTTTTCCTTTGTGAAACGGCAGCTTCCTCCTCCCTTTTTGTAATTCAGGCAGCTTCCACGTTCGTCAGGCGACTCCTTCAAGTGATGAATTCTGCCGTCGGTACCTGGTCTTCTTTCTATGCTCGCTGCCGTCTATCTTCTTTTCAGTTTGACCCCAGGTTGGACTGTAAACTTCTCTCACTTTCAAGTGGCATCTTACAAAGTGCTATTTGAAACTGTAGAATGGATTTTTATTTAAACAATTTGGGTGAAACAGTATTCTCCTAACATGACGGAAAAAATTGTAACTTAAAATTCTATCTTTTGAATATATTATCTTTATAAGTAGTAAACGAAGCGTTTGTTGTCAAGACTAGACAAGAAGTTACAAAGAGTATTAAATAAAGCAAATTTATTTTGACACAAAGCAGAAGATATAATCGCCCCAATGTCAATGTAGACAATATTTTGTGCCAAAAGCTAACATTGCCGTTAAGAACCGAGCAGAATATTTTCATTCCTGTATAAAGGACACGCAGCTACTTTGTAGATAAATTATGAATGAGCTACAATGCCATAGAATAAATTGTGGATTTAGGGCATCTGATATTAAAAATAAATTATTGAGTTGTTCATGGGTTGTCATTGCAATTGCCATATTTTATTGAGTCTTAGCGACTCTTTCAACATCGTAGTTACGTTCACATTCCTCTGTACCTTATCTGAAGTATTCTTGTTTGAGCGGGTCATTACATTTCTTGGCCACATTAGATAGCTGTAACCCTCACAGGTCCTTTGCCAAGTCTCCTACCCTCCGAATCCTTTGCTCAGACTAAGTGCCGGGTATCACTTAGGGGACCTCCAAACTAATTAATCCGCAGCGGGCGTTTTCGCAGATTCAACCATCTTCCTCTGGAGTCTCGCAAATAGAATTATCTAGAGCAGCAGGCTGTAAGGAACGGTGGATGCTGAAAGTTACCCTTTCATGCCGAGATCCACCGCCATTGACAAAATGACCTTGTTTGTTTTGGTTCAAATGTATTTCAAACTGGATACCGCGAATTACCTGCGTTAAATTCAAGCTTGACCTACTCGTGCTTAATATAATATAAGCTCAGTAAAGGGAACGTTGGTGCTAATTGCCAAGCAGTTTGTGTAGCTTTCAGTGCGATAATTAATATCCAATAATAATGTCATGGAAAATTAAATAAAACGAATTGATGGTGCAAAATATACAGATAAGGAACTGTGTGTCGATGTAAGACATTGAATGACGTTTCTATACGTTCTGATGTAACGACTGTTTATTTTATAAGTTGATATTAAACAATGGATACCCAATTTCAGTCTTCGTTTATTGACATAATGTTATCCAATTAAATGCCAGTCAGGAGCTTTCGGCTCAATAAACCGTATTCATCTGCAACATTTTACAAAAAACAGGATTTAGTCTTACATACAAGCAACCATTTCTACGATGTAGATTATTATATTGATGTTTATTTTCCTTATAAGACATACCGGAGGGTTTATATCCTACGTTATTACATTTAAAACATATAATCTCAATTCGTCACACTGTTAATTATAATCTCAATTCGTCACACTGTTAATCCTTGTGCTTACGATCTATCACGTTACAATGTTTACGCCGTACTATCCTGATGTCGTGACCCACGTCATAAAAAACACCCATTTTCGACCAGTCGTTCCATCCACGTACTAGTTACTCAGAAACTTATACTAGAAAGGCCAATAGATCATAGGAGAATAATTTACGAACGTTGGGTCATCGTCAGTACACACAACAATCCGGACGAATTTCCCATGTATGTTTATTTTTAAAAGCAATTATGTGTCATAGTTACAAGGTAGATTTTATAATGACTTTATAAGATGAAGAATAAATTGTGCCAAAAAAGCCATTGTGTAATCGTGTTAATATATTGCGTAATTAAAATGGTTGCTTGTATGTAAATATAAATCCTGTTTTTTGTAAAATATTGCAGATGTATATGCCTTATTGAGCCGAAAGCGTCTAAGAGAAATATATGACTGACATTTAATTGTATAACCTTATGTAAATAAACGAAAATTGAAATTGGGTATCCATTATTTAATATGTTCCTATACGTTTTTAAAAATTTGGTTGTTTGCAAATTAGTAATTTTGTAACTTTATATCATGCTGAGAGAAAAATCTGTAATATAATTTTATTTCCATTCATTGTAATACGATTGGCCTTACATAGCCTAATAAAGCCGAATATAATTTTTTAACAATTCAATAACTATTTACTGGTTAAAAAAGCTTAAGGGCAGTCGGAAACCTTATTTTGTCAATATTAAAATAGGATTATTTTTCTCGGAAACCAGCATAGAGAAGAACTATAAGTTTTACATATAGTTTTTAAACCAAATGGTAATAATTAAAATTCTAACTATAATAAACCAATTCTTCTCCTACCACAAAAAACGTTAAGGTTAAAAAGAAACTGTTAAAATTTCAGAGCAACATCTATAACGGTTTCTGTGAAAAATATTTTAAAAATAAATATTTTAACTAGGAAAAGATAAGGGTTTCCTACTCCCCATAGATAAGAATGTTGTTTAATTTTTGCAGTATAGTGAAGAAAAAGAAGACAAAGAGCAACGTTCAACGATTCGGAGCGTGGAATGCCATACGTTTCAACAACCAGGCAGGTAGATTATAGAGTTTAAAAAGGTTAAAGTTAGATATAGTAGGAATTAGTAAAGATGGCAGAAGAACAAGGTTTGTCGGATGAATATAGGTTGATTAACGTAAAAGCGAATAGAGGGAATAGAGGGGAAGATCTTGTAATAACTGGGGCAACGAATAAGTTATGAAAACCCTTTGTTATTACACTATTTCCCATATTACACTCCATTTCCTAGGTTTAATCTTCATGTTGTACTCTTCCGCCAGGGTTTTCAAGTCTTCTTCTGAGTTCCCTAATATCACAATATGATCAGAAAACCCTAGGGTTTTTATGTTTTCTCCTAGAATTTGGATTCCTTTTCCATATTTATTTTAAACTGTTCTATATATAAGTTAAAGAGCATGGGTGACAGACTGCATCCTTGTCTTACTACTTTCTTGATTTCTGCTTTCTTTTCTTGATGTTCAATTCTAATTACTGCTGACTGCCTTATGTAGAGGTTATGGATAAGCCCCTTTCTCGATATTTTATTCATTTCCTCTTCAAAATCTTCGATAGTGTGTTTCAGTTAACGTTACACTCATTAATATATAAGGTTAAGTAATATTATACATCTCATTAACATATCAGTCGTTGTAAAATTGAACGTTGAGGCACACCACAACTGATCCCATCATGTTATGAAAAAATACATTTTACCTTCCGTATTAAACATTTAGGTAATGCATTAAAATTAAAGTATTTCATCCAACGTGTTATTTAATTCTTATAACAAGATGCCTTTAATAATTTCAATAAGCAGATATACGTTTGGAAAATATGTTGAGAATATGTTAGTTTGCTTTATTATACCGTAGAATTTAATATTTATGACATTTTCGTATAATTAGAAGTGATAGCAAGTAAGAAAATTGTTCGGTAAATGTCGGAGGGCGAACCTTTATTGTAGAGAGGCAATTTCTTGGAAATTGTAAGAGACTCTGGGAAGTTATCGGAGAACATACGCGTATTGAACAAGAGTTTCAAACGATATGTTACTTCTAAATTTTGATTATAATCCAAGAGATATTTGAAGTTTGTAATTTTATTATGGTTAGAATATTATAAATCTTATCAAAAAATATAGATTTTCGGTACAGATCCTTTTCAAGTAGTTCATAGAATTAACAAATTCGATGACATGTAATGCTATCAAAGAAATTGAATGAGAATGATTTCTTTATCATTAAAGTTTCGTTTACATGGACCGGTATCAATCACTAAAACAATAAACAGTTTTAAGTCGGAAATAAATTAATATATGAAAAAACAATAGGTAAAAATGTTTAACTTTAAGAACTAAATTGAATAAAAATTTTTCACGGTAATTATTTAAAAAAATAATAATGCTCTGAAAAATTTTAAATTTCTATTTTTTAAATTAATTGACCGTTAGTAATAAAAACTTAATAATGAACAAAAACTATAATTTATTTATTGAAAAAGTATAATGTGTTATAATTAGATAAATTAATTTACAAACAAAATTAATAAATGTATTTTATTATTCAGATCATTAGATATTGTTAAAATAATTCAAATATATATATATATATATATGAAATAGAAATTCTTTATTAATTATAAAACCGTACCTGAAATATCATATATAGTAGGTACGAATAAAAATAAAAACTGTAAATTTATTATTTCAGAATGAAAATTGATTAGTTGTGATCGGACCCTGGGTTCAGATTATATAAGAACTACTTATGGTTTGATGCTTGACCTGAAGAATTTGTAACGAACTCAATTATTTAATTTCCATATTTTAACAACGTTTATTTACGTTTAGAAAATCATGGTGGTCATTTATTTTGTCCTGACTTGTGGACAGTATATTTATTGATTGCAAAATTAAAATTTGAGACAATTATAAATATTATTAATCACGTTCTATGTAGCGTCAATTTTAATATGAGAACACGATATTTAGCCCAGTACATATATACACTTTATCACCAAAAAGGTCGGTTTTTTCTAATTTTATGTGTTGTGGCCAGTAGTGAAAAACTAATTTTCTCAGTTCTAAATTCATTTGGTTTCAGTGGCCTAAAACCGCTAAATTTTGCACCTCTTTTCAGCTTTACGTTTACAAATAAAGCGTGTGGAATGTTATTAAAAACAAAACCCAGTAATTTATTAAAGAGAATTAATATATGCTTCGAATGGTATAACTGATTTTGAAATTCGGAGTAACAGAGTTGTGGAAATCGGGGAATGTATGTTACGCTTTGTTGTGAAAAAAATTCATTTCTGCTGCTGATATCTGTATAATAGTCAGTTCTACAGTAACGTGTCTCAAAACAAGCATTGTAAAAAATTAATTTCCTTTCCAATGCTCCGTTTGGTTTTTCAAAAATTGCACTTATAATTTCAGGAAATATACTCATTTTATTGGTTGGCTGCGATCCGCCGAGCTGACTTCATAGTAGAACTTCAATTAAATATTTCTGAATGTTCTTCAATTTATTATTGTTTTCAGTAGAATGCCTCATGCTTTGGTTATTAGCAAAAATCTGAATAGAGGTTTTAATAATTTTTATATATCTATCTGGAAGCTACGTTACTGTTTACTCAATTCCCTTCCTATACTATCAAAGGGGAGTTGCGAAGGACGCCTCTGGGAGTTTTCTCTCGCAGGTATTTCTCCGCGTATCTGACTGCTTTGGGAACGCCTCGTACTTTGTTTTTTTTCAATGTTCTCACAAGCCGAGGCACTTTAATCTATTTTATAAGGTATATGTACTGCGATCGAAGACCTTGGGCATACGGTATGAGTTGTCCGCTGATCCTATTGGATCATTCGGCCAACTTCCTTCTAAAATATGTGGAGACACGGAGTTGGGAATGCTGCGACCCCACTGCAAACTCGTCTTCTGGCATTTGGAACCTGATGCAGGTTTTCAAGGGTTTTCGTGTCATCCCTTTTAGGTGAAACACGGGGTAGGATCCCTAAACTACAGCTCAGGGGTCCTAGTTAACTCTTTGTTGCCTTGCTCTGCCTTCCACATCCCACCTTTTCAATTCCCCTTCCTATGCTATTAAAGGGGAGTACCTCCCTCACGGAGCCTGTGCACAAAAAAAGGGGAGTTGCGTATTTCAGGACGATCATCCTGTTCTCCCCTCCCCCCAAACAGCGTTTATAAACTAACGTTGCAGTCGTCATAATGTCACGTAATCATAATTTCTACTCTTTTACGCAGGATTAACACGTGGTTTTACTTGCAAACCAAATAAACTACTAAATAAATAATAACATCGTTTTCTGACTTTAAAATTTACAATAAATGAAAAAGACGGCCAATAAGTCAGTGTTTAAATTTGTCAATATTTATTCACAAGCGACGTTCCGTTTCCATTTTGGGACTTCCTCAATGTACATGTGAAGATATACATGAATTACATGTATCATTTTGGCCATAACCGTCAAGGGCTGGAGATGGTCCGCGACACTAAATTATTCTCATGTACATTCAATAATCTTTTCAGCTGAGGGAGTCAAGGAGTAAATATGATGAATTGCTAAATTTTACGACCTAGGAAGTCTCAAAATGGTTACGAAACATCGCTTTTGAATAAATAGTGGTAAATATATATGCTGACTTATTGACCGTCTTTTTATTCATTAAGTAGATAATAGATAAATTTTCATCGAACAAATTAACGAACTTTAAATTGTTCAAGACAGTCGACAAAATTTAGGAATCAAATGTTTTTGCTGGAGGTGATATTTACCCAGTATTCATTGTTATATGTTTCACAATCAATTAATATGAATACATTATATTTACCAATCGTCTCTCTCCTTGTAATGCCATCACACACTCAGAAAATTTTGCATTTATATCCTCGTCACCTGTCCGCCAGAGGCGATATCCTTTTCACCTACTAGACAAATATATATTTTTATTTGTAGTCATAGTACAAGGTGCAAAATTCGTGGTTCTCACATACTCCCTAAATGCTTAGAGGATTCCTCCCTCTTAATCTCTTACCACACACACTTGTCTATAATGCTAAGTTTACAATCTATATGTCTCAAAACGTGTGGCCTATTAATCTCTCCCTTTTCACGGTCAAAGCCCTCAATATATTATCAAATTATTTATTAATTGTTGGGACGATTAAAGAAAAAGATAGAACTGATTTTAAATGTAGAGTTAAGTATTTGAGTTATGCTCCGGCTAGCACCAACTTGAGTTTTTGATACTTTTATGGACAATGGTCGAAATGTGGGTGGGGACTATGAAAGGAAAACATTCTGTCTATAACAAGGGGGAGAAACGGGAACTTGAGTACTTTACACATCATAGATGTCGGTCAGACAAGTCATGGCCCTCATCAGTGGCGGCCCTAGAAAAATATTTATGTGGTGCGAAGTCTCAACGTGGCGCTTCTCCATTTACGAAATTACAGTATTCTTTTTATGCAGTTGCTTACCCACGATTATGCTTCACATAGTTTACATTCCGAGGAAAAGGAATGTAATTTTTATCATCGTTAAGGTATATATATTTATATCTGAAGTGAAAAATTATACAAATAAGGAATAATAATAACTTCTTAATATCTTTGACAACTTATATTTAAACAATTATCGTACAGACATTAATCCGTTTTAAAAGTTGATAAAAGGACAACTAATTTTATAAAAGAAACTAAGATGACCATATTTCTAGCTTTTTTGCATGTATTTTTTTCCTAAAATGGGAATAATTTAATTATTGGGGATTATCATTTTCTATGAACAAAATTCCAAGACAGGACTTTTCCAGTTTGGACTTTCCAGAAATTATTTTTATGTTGTATAAAAAGGACCATGCATCATTGAATTTTGATAGTTGTTTAAACAGAGTAATCAAAGCATTCTCTATTGTATCAATCATAGGCTAAAAAACGTTCATTTTTAATATTTACTGGTTGGTGCTTTGGCTTCGTACTCAAATAATCGTTATGTTTTCCACATCGGACTGGCTTAAAATTGGTTTTATATCAGCCCGAGATGCTATTTTCTTAGAAGTGATTAGAGTAGATGAAATTTCGAGCAATTTTCAAGTAATTGCAATTCCGGCGCCCCTTGTCATGTGGCGCCATGTGATGTCGCGCCGCTCTCGTCATCTGCGATGTTCTTTGCCAGGTTGAGTCACAACAATCCGCCAGGTGTCTTGTTGGTCCACAGCGACGAAGAAGGAGTGTGTATGTTGCACGATTGTAGGTGGTGCCGAAAGGGTGTTTTGAGCTTATTACGTCGCGGAGAAGATTGAATTATCTACTCCGTTTCGCGGTTCCAAGATGCTTAGCTTTTCTGCTGTGGAGAAGATTATACTCTCTCTTCACGGTTCCATGTCAAAAATATGTCAACAGATACTAGTTATTTTTTGTACTACGGGTGGCATATCTAAAGAAGAGGGTCTGTTCTGTACGTGTCTGTAAACTTGGTGTCTCTTTCTCAATTTTATTGCCCGTGGTGACTGCCACGTTCTGATCTTCCACTCTGGGATCCATTTGCGATTTTTCACCTGACTAAAATTAAAATCATTGGGTCTAACAATTTATAAAATCGGAATATTCTTAATTTGCTCTTAGTAGGAAGCAGACGGTTTTTCTTACACTAAGTACATAATATATATAAGTAATAATATAAGAGAAAAAGAAAAAAATTCTACAATTGCACATAATTACACAGAAGCACAACATTTATAAGTATAAAAAATTATCAGTTCCAATATTTGACTGTTCGGAAATCAATAAATTATAAAACAGCCTTTAAGTCATAATAATTTTTATACGTAGTGTGACGCACATAACTTTTCGTTTTATATTTTGTTTTATTTATCTAAATTAATTTACAATATTAAATATTCTGTACGAAGTTTTCATAGAGAACAGATCCTGAGATATTCGCAAAGCACCTTTCTGCTACTAGCCGAAAAACAAAGGCCATCCAAGGTCAGCAAGGTGGTTGACCCAAAATATGGCTACTGGTGACTCCTCCAAAATTTTGAATTTTTGGAGGAACGCCAACCCCATTGGAGGGCCTGGGGAAGATAGAAAAAGCGGGGAGACCAATGTGGTTAGAGACATTCGGAAAAAAGAGTCGGAGGTGAAATATCAGAGAGGAGCTAGTGACGCAGAATATCGGACTGGCTGGCTTCAATGAGTCAGAGAGGAGAAGCGATCTGACTCCAAGTGTCACGAGGAAACGAACGTGGAGACACGTTTCCAGAACTACATCAAAGACCTGCCTGCTTCAGCGGTCTTTCTGTTGAATCTAGGATTGCCGGTCAACCAGGAAACTTGAGGTGGATAAATGGTTAGAAACAAATGACAATAATCTCTCGCTCTGCTAAGCTCTCTTATTATGTTATTTCTTTGGTTTGGGCTCAGCTGGACAAACAAAATAAATTAATTTCTAAATATTGTAATTTGTTGAATCTTCATTTGTTAATAATAAAACTGTCGAAGTTGAGATTTATTAGCATCCACTCATTTAAATATACACTCAAAATTCTTTAACATATTTATAAATTTAAAAAAATGAAAACCTCGTCACAGTTGTTATTAACCGTACTTTTAACACGACGTTTTGTTCTTGGTTTAGAAATAAAATAAATATACAAAACATATATTTACAATATAATAGCTTCCTTGGTAATACCACTATAATTATATAGTACATATTTGTATTGTATTTTTAGTTTTCACCAGATGAAGTTCTAATTCAGGAACGAAACTTCGTGTTTTAAATACTGTTAATAACGTTTATATTAATTTTTTTCTTACTTATAAGGTTTGTTACTATATGAGCTTTGGATAATGGAGGCAATTTTTATTAGTATATGAACTGGACTAATATACAGGGTTTTTCAATAGGGACGGAGTTGGCAGGAAAGGCGCCTTTATTTAAATACGTTGTAAGGTTCTGAGAATTTTTAAAAAGCAACTACACAAGATATTAATCGGCAGAACGTAATAAATAACATTGCATCTCTTTTTTCCGTAGTAACGTGGTCCATAGCAACGTATATGTTGCTTTGACGGCATATATGATAGGAAATAAAAATAATATTACTCTGCGCTTCATAGAATTGCAGGTCATAAATACATTTTATTTAACATTGTATTTAATCAAATTAAATTTGAAACGTTAAACAACAAAACACGTTTCTCGTGATGCTTAGATTTGGAAGCACACACTATAGGCTTTGTGAGGATTGGTTTCTCGTTGCTCATCAGGACAGGTGACAAGAACTCGGAGCAATAGCACCAACAATAGACGTGGCTGATAAGACTGAAGCTGAGGAGCGTATTCGGAGTCTCCGAGGCGGAATGGACATTGTCCCAATCTCTCGTGTCTGTAGGAAGCACACAGTCGCACGCACTCAATCCTACTAGTCACTATAACGCGCCCAGATCGAATCCACTGTCCTTGCCATTTCGCAACACGAACGAAGTGATTGTTAAACGAGGGCCTGTAGATTGCTCCATTGTCGTGGGCGAGACACAGCATCGCCGACTGATTGTTATTGACTACAAGAGACTGATGAACTAGTATACGTCGTTTAAATTTATATCTATTATTTCTCAGTTCCATATTTTGTTTTACGTAGGTTTCATAAAAAATTGTTCAAAAATGCATTAACATTGTAAGAAATTAGAATATTCTAGAAAAATATATATTATATAATATATATAAATAATTTAGTTAATCAAGTGTTTGTTACGGTTCTTATAATAATAAATTTCATCAGGCCAGTGAAAAGATAGATAATGAATTTTAGAAATCTACAATTATTTGTCTTTGTTTTCACAGGACTGATGAGTGGCACTATTGGGACTGAAATGTGTAGTTTGATTGATTAAATTAAAATTTTATGAGACGCTTTTGTCTATTTATTATTAAGGAATGGAGAAATAATTGTTTCGACTTTCAGAAATATTTTGTAACAGGAATAAGTAGGAGTGTATAAAAAAAGAACAAAATGCATACAGATTATTTGTGAAATGTCTATCTATTATTTAAAAAAATGTATTTAGGGACAATAAACGAAATAGAACGAAGTACATAACATAGGTAAATGAAATAAATTTTTGAGTGGAAGTGGGGGGGAGGTTATTAGGATTATCACAGAAACACTCATGTAAACTAAATTATAATTTTACAAGTCTGTTTTCACCCAATTTTTATTTGAAATTATATAACTAACAGTAATTATTTAAGAAGGTTAGCTGTAGCGAAATGAGAAATAATTGTTGTTTTTTTCCCTTTCTTTTGGGTAACAGGCTACAAAAGGCATAGGAAAGGAATTGAAAAGGGGGAATGCGGAAGGTAGAGCAAAGTAGCCAAGGTTTGACTAGGGCCCCGGCTATAGTTTAAAGATAATACCCTGTGCTTTGCCTAAAAGGGATGCAGGAAAACCCCAGAAAACCTGCATCAGGTAGGTCGGGCTTTTGGGTACTATTCTTACCCCCTTACGAATGACGAGCGATGAATTTGCTGTGGGGTCTCAGCATTCCCTTCTCCGTGTCTGCGCCAGTTTTAGGAGGCAGCTGGTCGACTGATCCAATGAGATCAGAGGACAACTCTTACCTTATGTCCACGGACCTCGAACTCACTACATACACTTCCTATAATAGAAAAAGGTGCCTCGGCATGTGAGAACCTCTCTTTCATAAATATAAAAGATACTTTATGAGGTAGGGAGAGGTAGGAACGAGAACAATGTCTAGTTTTTGTCTAGGAAGATTCCATCCTAGATCAAAGAAATAACAACATAGCAACAACAGTTGACTGGCTGTAGTAAAAAATATTTGTCTGTGACAGCGTGCACGTTATCAAATACTATATCAGTGATTCAGTCTAAAATCGTAGTAGGAGCAAGCGTGAAGAGAATAGTTGTGGATGAAAGAGTTAGAATTTGTGTGGACTAGGAGGAGGAAGAGATAGAAGAAAAGAAGCTATCTTAGATTACACTCGATCGATGGAGTAGGAAAGGACTGGATGGAAACTAATGCGGCAGTGGAAGACAATTACTCCTGACCGACAGACGAGTAACTCTTAAATTGTTTAAGGTCTAAACGACACGAACAGAGGAAAGCTAACTCATAACGCATTTTCCCCATGGCAACATAGCATTAATACTAGAATTTAATTTAAAAACGACGTGGGAAATAGGAATCTCCAAAAATAACTATAATACAAATTAATGGACCAGATAAATATAAAATTAATAAATAAAGTTACACATATTTTTAGGAACTTTTGTAATATTTTAAAAAATATTTGAACAAATTTTGTAGTATAATAGTGCCGGATCGTTATTTTTTTTGGCGAGAAATTTACAAACTTACAATATACATCCATATCTTATTTGGATCATTGCTAAAAATAGCGTTATATGGGTGCGAAACGTGGACGATAGGATTTGCAGAAAATAAAAGAATAGAAGTCTGTATAATGTGTTGTTGAAGAAGAATACTGAAAATCAGTTGGGAGGATAGAATAACTAACCAGGTAATTTTAAGGAGAATAGTAGAAGAGAGAACAATATGGAGGACTTTTACCAAGAGAAGGGATAGGATAATATGCCACGATTTGAGACATAAAGGTCTTATAAAATTAGCATTAGAGGAAAGTGTTTGTGGTAAGAACAGAAGAGGGTGGCCGAGGATGGAATACGCGACGTAGATTTGGTAGAATGTGGTATTTCGTAGCTAAGTACAAATATAAGGCTTGCGCAGAATAGGTTAACATGGAGAATTGCATCTGACCAGTATTAGGACTGAATATAAGAACACATATCCTCCATATATTCAACAGAAAATAACTATCTGTATAGTCCTTTAGCTCAATACTAGGATTTCAAAATAGCATTATTATTTTAGCTTTAGGACATACGGCTAACTATGTAACAACAAACGGCGGAGAGAGAGAGTGGAACTTTTAATTTAAAATGCGTCCCAAATTGTATTTACGATAACCCGATTTTCGGAATGATGAATCTTTTTAAAGAATAATTTTGTAATTCATTATGTTAATTGATTTGGCAATATTTATGACCACGTCATGCCTACCCCGTTGTCATGATTTTTCACCATCTGAAAGTTTGTCTGTAAGTGTATTCAGAATTTCGATTTTAATGTAAAAAATAGAATTGTAATATTTTTTGAGCTTTTACAATATTCCGAGATCAAATTGAGTCTTTCTCCCTTCAGAGTATTCTCAGAACGTCGCTGAAAGGAAATTGCAAGAGGAAAAAAAAGGAATGTGCAAAGGACGGAAAATTCTATTACTCCATCCACCACGCTAGCAACGAATACTTCTGGGGCTATCCAATGTATGGTATGCAGTATAATTTGCATATAAATTTCAATTTACGGTGCTAGATGCTCCTCCTTCCTGATTCCAGAGCAGGACGACCGCTGAAAGTGCAGTTCATATTCACGGAACGAGGGACAGTCCTGTATTACTGCTGGGATGCCAGAAATGATTCAATTAAAAATGTCTGCTTCATGGCTGAGAAACAATTTAGTGTTTTGTATGTGATCACAGAGTTGGCAGGTATTACTCGTCCGTCCGAGCGCTAATTACTCTCAAAGGGCTGGGCTATCCGGCGTCGAAGATAATTTAGTCACGTTTCATCTTTCCAACACTCCAATGTAATTGCAGTTCTTCCATTGATGTCATACTCGTCACGATATTTCGCTTCTATATTTGTTCACAACGCGTGCGGTGAAACACTACGACGGCCGTGTATTAAATTTTCTGTTGAAAGTTTGCGAGCGCGGCGAGTCATATTGGTAATGAGATAAAAATTGCCATTTCTGAGTAAAATAATAAACAGCCATTATCAAAATTTGTCATTAAAACAATTCTGTATAAATATCTTTCAATTGAATTTTTATATTTCTTCCTAAATCGGTAAATAAAGTAACTCATCACTAACATTGTCACTGAAAATACGTAAGGAAGTGAATATATAATTATAATAATTTAGAGTTACTAAAAAGAAATGTGGTATAATTCCTAATTTGGTCTTCAGTTATTGTAAGGAAATTCCATAAAATAGCAGTCTTACATTTTATATCAATTTTTTTTTCGAAACTGGAAACTATTAAAACTATAATTTGTATCGTTTGGTCCAATAATGGAGAGAGTTAATTCCGTTATGGTATGATTTTTCACGGTATAAAACTATAATATGTATTGTTTGATCCAATAATGGAGAGAGTTAATTAATTCTGTTATGGTATGATTTTTCAGATGATAATAGCAAATACATTTTGACATTTCTGAACAAAAATTTTTAATTGGTTCTGGAGCCGTAATTTATTTCAGGAACTGTAATTCGCCTGACAAAAATTTTTCACTTCATAAAATATTCTAGTAGGATGCGCAATCAATAAATGAAAATATATACTAAAACAATCTTGTGAAGAAACACTTACTCAAATTTTAACATGCATTACGCAAATTGATTTTGGATTGGAATTACCTCCTGGTAATAATGCAATTTCCATGTGATGTTATCAACATTTACACTAAAAATGTGCTCTTTTCTAAATATTTGAATATTAATAATCAGTTCTAAACAAGATCTGTATATACACGCTCCCAGAATTCCTACCGGCAACAGCCATATTGGGGTATATGTCAGCTGTTCTGCTTATGTGCTGCGTTTGTTCTGTGATATTTTTACTGTCTGAGATCTTTGTCATTGTGTTGCACCGAATTGTAAGAACCATTCCTGTACAGATATTAAGTTATTTAGTTTCGCAAGGCAGCAAAATAGAAAAGCAAAGTGGGTTCAGAAACGTGACGTGATAAATATCAGCTCACAGAGCATTCCAAGTTGTATCAAGTACATTTTCTCCTTTTGCCATATACGGTGATATTTATTTATTTATTGCACTTATCATTTGATTTTACATGTTACCAAGTATTACTTTTCATAATTATGCTTTAAGTTATTTCAGTTGCATTTCGAAGAATCGCATTTCCAATTGAAAAGAGCAGACCGCAGGAAATTGTTTATGTGGAAAATTATATCCAACCCTCCTAAATAATTTACTGCTGGCATGAAACCTCCATAGGAAAGACAATTTCCTGTAAAAGATATAACAACCTCTTCTTTCCCCCTGGATAGTTATATTATTATGTAGTTTATGAAGTGATCAGTTTTACACTGTATAAAGCTGTAATAGAATTTGTATATTTCAGGATTGTAACAGTTGAACACATGTCCAAGAATTTGTCACAGAGAATGCTGCTCAGAATAATGCAATGTACGAACTAGAGTTATAGAATTTAAAGCTGAAATCTGAGGTAATTAATGAAGATTAACTATTAGATTCATAAATTCAGTGTATTGTTAACACCCTACGGTTAAGAGATTGTTAATTTTCCTTTTAGTTTCGATCTGGTGCTAGCAACCCATATTCCTGGACCAACAAGACAGTGCCTTGCATATAAAATGTGCTGTAGGAAACAAACGGTACAATATTTGAGGAGTGTGAAGTATCCACTAACACCACTAAATATAACAGTGGAATCAAAATCGTTAAATTCTGTCCTAATGGCAGATTTATGTTATTTAGGTTAATGGGTTGACCACAAACTTGCACATGTTGTGAAAAAAGTTGTGTGTTCCTTGTGTATATAGTTCATATCTGAAAAAGAAATTCCACATCATTTGCCATGTCAATGGACAATAGCTGTTAACGAGGGAAATTTAATTTATCTCTCAGAAGCAGTGCTTGATACAATTAAGCAGACTGAAATTTTAATCGAAACAGTAAAGTATTGTTAAAGGCTGAAAATGTCATTGGCTCTGTGAAATGTGTAGTGTTGAACAGTTTAAGTATACCTAAATATGCACATAATATTGCTGACATGATTATTTCTGTGTACCTTAGCACTATTCATGGACTTATTTGTTTATATGTTCATTTCTTTTAATTGTAGAATAAACAAATTTGTGTTTAACTTCTTTATTTACTTATCAGATGTCAAATTTTTGTCGGTGCATAATTTATTCTTAAATTTAAATCAAAATGCCAAAATTTTTAAATTTACGATTAATATTGTAAAGTTAGCAATTTATGTATGTTTCACTAATTATTTCAGCCATTCTGAGTGAACTTGACTTTCAATTATTACTCAATTAAGTAATAGAAAGTATATTTATAAAATCTGTGATTTAAAATTGTTTTCAAGCAACTTATTGTTACCATATTTATAACTAACTACTGAAATTTATATTAAAATATTGAAATAGCATGTGAATCACAGCAAAAAATTTAAAGTGCGAATAAATTACAAAATGTTGTTTCATAATGACATTACAAGGTCTGACATTGTCAGTGTTACTAAATCAACCCTTTACGAGGCAATTCGGGTTGGTTACATAATTTTACTTTGGCCGACGTCAGCGACTGGAGCGCTGCGAAGACCAATTGTTTATCTGTCAGTGTTGGAGGCTTATTTCGATAGCTTGACGTGTTTCCGTTCTTGAATAACTTTTGAAAATAGTGTATGAAGTTCTTGTAATCTATAATACAGAATAAACGGATCTTATCCAAGAAAAGTGTAATGTTGTCTTAGTACGCCTATATGGTACTAAATAAGCAGACGACACGCTCATGACGCCAAGATGGCGGCTCCATTGTATTTACAGACCTTGGTTCTAAATATATATTAACATACAACTTATGTATTAGTAAATATAAAATGCATACTAAAATTTAAAACATTTTTTGCGTGTCAGAATTGCACTTCAAAGGGAGAGAAGAATTTATTAAAAATGAAGCTAAGCCAAATTTATCTGAAATTATAAATCAAAAATTTATTTCTTAATTGTAATTATAAATTAGATATGTATGCTGTTAATTGTTAATACGAATATAATTGATAAGTACTTTTACTAGATTATTATAATTATATATTAATTTTTAATAAATTATCTTATATATTTACTATTCTCATATTATATATTATGTTAACGCTAGAATTTTAAAATAAGCTTCTTTTTAAGGGAAAAAACGTCAAATTTTAAATAAACAGTACCTTTTGGCTAATCTGCCATTTTCAACGTTAAAGACCAAACAATAATTTTACTATTTACACAATCCTTATTTCATTATATAAAATCATTACGTCAATTAAATACAATAAGAAACATACCTGTGTGTGTATCGAACGAAAAGTTTTTGTTAATTACCTAGTTAATTATTTGTTTATTACTATGACGAGATATAATTTTACTTGTTAATTGTGTTTATTTAATAACCAACAAATCAATTATTTTGTTTGGCGCACAACAGGTATATTACTATGAAAAATAATTTTAATTTTTTGGTTATATTTAATTGACGTAATCCTCTTTATAAAATGAAATAATGTTTGTGTAATTAATAAAATCTGTGTTTGGTCTTCACAGTTGAAAATTAGCGGAAATGGACTGTTTATTTAAATTTTGATGTATAAATCAAATAATTGGTTCGTTTTTCCAAGCAACATGGAATTAATCATTCCATCGAAATTAATAATAAACAATGCTAAATATATCTAACGACAGTCAACAGACATTTTTTCATTGTTTATTAATTATTAAGTTTAATAGCACAAACTTTGTTTAATTTATCAGACTGTAGTCCGCATGAAATATTCTTTTGATGTTGTAAACGTATTTTCAGTGAGGATAGGAAAATAAATAACGAATTATGATTACTAACTTTTTTGAATTATTAAAATGTCAGTTTTCCTTAAATATATTTTATGATATTCCTAATAATTAATTTAAAAAAAGTTTTTGTCAGTTTGGAGATGGTTGATCATAGCGTACATATACCAATAATGGACATAATTGTTTGCACTTTATAAAATGTTAATTTGCTGTGTAAGTGAAATCGAGTAATAAAAGATTAAAGAAGCCAATTTTTTCAGAAATATATTTTAAGGCGAAAAGAAATATAACATATTAATGAAATAAAAATTGAACGACTTATCGTTCTTGTATGGAATCTCTTCAGTTGTAAATATAATTTTTTATAAGTCTAAATATAATTTATTTCTTGAAATATCAATACATAATTAAAATTTTGTGGTTAATATTTCTGTATGTCATTTCGTTACCCACAAAACTCAGACGAAAGGTGTTATACCTTTTTAGTTTGTTAAAATAAATTCATTACAAAATTTTCAGGTTTATTCTTTTATAATTTATAACAGTCAGATATTTTATACTTTTAAAATTAAATTAATTTATTTTGCTGTCTCGAGATTTGTAATGCCTACTTATTACGAGTTTTAAACTGCACATAAATTATTATAACTAGATTGTTAGAAATAACATTATTTACTTCTAAAATTAATACTGTCTAATAAAAACCCTTTCACAATAATAGAATAGTTATTGTACGTCAGAAATAAATATTCTCGTGTATTTATGTGGGGAAATTTATAATTCAGAATAATTCCAGAGTCACTGCTCTGATTAAATATTAAAGGGAGAATGTTTTCCGTAAATGAAGTACAAAGCCGCTGACAGTAGCACAGAATTATGAAAATTATTTAATTCATTGTTTGCTGTTACAGTTCATTGTGAACAAAAATAATAGATTTTATTTCTAGAAAGTAGTGTTTTAGGAATGTTATTAATGCCGTGTTATGAATAATAATGACCAAGTTACGAGCCCCACTGCACTCCCATTTTGAATATGTTTATTGAACAATATGCGCCATAGCTCATAAAATTTCATTACTGTTTCATTAATACTTCCGACGAAAGTTAAATCCGGAATTATTACAACTTGGTTTTACATTTAGTAAATATTTTGAATTTAACGCAATTTCTTGCACACTAAGCAATGGCAAACGATTAAAGTATAGTATTTAGTAATTTAGCGCGATCACGGAACTAGTACCTGAGAAGTGTCCAATTGTTAAAGTAAATTCTTATGCAGGTCACAGAATCTAGTCGTGGCGACTCCTTATTCTTCGCCATCTCCTTGGGCTTATTTTGGCAAGGGATTCATTAGATATTCCCTCGGCCCGAGAACGAGAGGAAACGAATGCTGCGATATGCGGGCGCTTAGACCTCGTTTACTTATGCAGATATACGACGGTGGGGCTAAAATTGAAATGTGCAGGGTTTGCCCGAGATTAGAGCGCAGAACCCCCTCATTCCACCAACGGCTGTTCTCTTCCTTTGCGGAACTTGTGCTGTCCCTTTCAGTTTCTGCATTTAAAAAAATTCAGCAGATGAGCGTAGAGCCTTATAAAATATTCTATCACTCAACATTAATTTTTATGAAGTTGCTTAAATACATGATAATTATTATACAAACTTACTTAATAGGAACATTATAAGAATAAACAGGTGCGGTCTGAAAAGTTCTGGTGTGATCGTGAACTCTATCGCCTTTAAAAATAATCCATAGAATAATTATTTGTAGTTCTATTATTCAGTCTCTGAGGTAACTTCTTGACTGAACGTATAACACTTTGAGTTTGAACCTGAGGGAGAAGATTAAAACAGAAACAAACACGCTGTAACTACAACAATGAAGTCACGAATACATAATTGTATCGTTGAATCGGTATTGCTATTCTATTGTTGCGCAGTAGGACTCCTACCTAATTTTGATCGAACTTTCAGAATTTTAAAGGATATAAAAATTCAGCAAGAACTCGCTAACAGGCGAAAGGCAGGTGAAAGTGAAATTTACCGACACCTGGCTGGAGGACGGGGAGCATGCCTATCTGTAGATTTATAATGCTAAGCTTGTTTTGCTGACTGAGCATTCACTCTTCAAAATTTCCGGACACTGTTCCCTGTGTCATGGAAAGTTTCTCGCACTGGAAGAACGACTTATGAGGAGTGACAGAACAAAAAATACATGGGATAGCATTTTTCCTTGTAGAAGGGATATGCGAGTTGATCTGGGAGGTGAGGAGCCGCAAATATTTAGTGTGGTGCACGACGTTGAGAAGGCGAGGTGCCAGAGTAGGAGAATGGTTCTAGACGTTGAGAGGGCGAGGAGGTAGAGAGATAGAGAGAGTTGTTCAAGACGTTGAGAAGGAGTGGTGGAAGGGAGAAGAGTTGATTGGGACGTGAAAGGGAGGAGGAACCTGGAAAGTGCAATAAGAGTTGAAAGTGAGGTGTGAATTGTTGCTCTTTAGTGAGAAGGTATTGAGAACAAGGAAGGTTAGAGGGAAGGAGGACGAAAAACTGGAGTTTCCTGAATCACCGGCAGTACCAGATTTATCCCACTTTCCGCCGGCAGAGGGAAAATCTACAATTCAACCCAAAGAAAGTTCTGGTCACCTAGTAACCTGCATCAAGACTGGAATGAAGATAAAGCAGGTTCGTCAAGTGAACGAAATCTCTGCTGCACGCGGTTACACCAATGAGTAATTAACCCTGATATTTAATAATCTTCCCTTTGAATTAATTTATTTATTTGTAATAGCACGCAGAACCCCTTTTAAAAAATATATATCGTAATGCACAATTAATTTGATTAAATACTTAAAATAATTTATTAAATCGATTAACGCCTGCTATTAAAATCACAAATTAAATAATTTCCGACCGATTTTTAAAGACAGTTTTTATTTTTTAAACGACGTCTTGTGCAAACTGTTGACTAGATAAGTTATTTGTGCTGCCTCGGGCCTCACTATGGTGGAAAGAAATGAACGATTACAACATATTTATAGTTTTTAATAATTGAATTTTAACAATAATTTGATTATAAACCTGAATAAGGTGCGAATATGCGCCGAAACGTCTGTAAAAAACCATACCCAATAATTTGATTATAAACCTGAATAAGGTGCGAATATGCGCCGAAACGTCTGTAAAAAACGGCCAGAAATTATTTAATTTAAAATAATTTACATAAACCCCCATAATCATTTACACTCTTCAGAACTCCTTTCGCCTGCCCATTAGCTTTCCCGTCTTCGCCCTCTGTATCCTTGTTTTACCATTGTCACATATCGACGCAGAAAATCGCTTTTGTTTTTCCTGTACTGCGCCAAAACTGTTGAGAAAGTGTTGTAGGATTGCGTTTTTGGAACGTAATGAGCATGCGGATAAAACATATAAACATGAAATTCCCAGTTCAAAATGGAACCTACGAGCTATTATTACATACCCACAGTAGCCTATTAGTAATTTTATGCAACTTTGCACACCGATGTGACAAAATAATATCGACAACATATTGAATATCTCCTGTTGTGGTTTAACTTTTCACGCTGGAATTGGAAGATGTAACCATACACTTTTAAGATCCTGGAATGAATTTAGTTCAATGTTTCATTTATGGGTGGATTTATAATTGCACGGGTCTCATCTATTTTATTTATAATAATACGTGCGAAAACTTTTAACAACTACATACAGCTTACTGGTTGATATAATTGATTGCAATTTAACAGTGTGGCTTTCTGATAGTGTGAGAAATTTTCAAAGCATCTTTGTAATTCCATACATTTTATACACAAAATCATTATTTATACGGGCAAACGGTATTGTAAAATGCTAGGTCTTACTGTTAAAAGCGGATGATACGAATAATATTTTATGAGAACTGAATCTCATGCCTGAGGATCTATGGAATTCGAGAGATATAAATTGTAGAATTCGACTTTCATAATGTGAAAGGCTTTTGGATCATGATAGGTCGTCTTCCATTACCAACTAACATCGCTCCACGAAGTTAACATTTTTTTTGCTATTTTCAGGCTGTTGCTGTGCTTCACCACATAATTCGCTTGGAAATTTATGGTAACTAGGTAAAACTCTTATCAAGATGACCGTACGGGGAATCCGATCCCCAATATCGCTCGGCGCACTGCAGAGCCATCTCGTCTGAACCATCTCTAAAATAACAGAAACGTTTGTCCTTCAATAAACACGTGTCAAATTCGTTTCTATTATGTACCTTAATTTTTATGTTTACTGCGTATATGAAGACTAAAATATTTTTGAGTGAGCGTGTAGTTGTTACAAACATTTTAACATGATCATAGACTAAACAGGTTATGTGTTGTCTACGACTGCACTGATATTTGGAAAAAATAAAAGCTTATTTATTTTTTAGAAAGCATAAAATGTTTATTTACTGATAATGATATTGATATGTTTTGTAAATAATAAATTTTAATTCCGTATTTAGTGATTTTCTGAAATTTGATTGAAACATACAAACCGTCCCTTTGAGTCAATGAATGGAGTCTAAGTTGACCATCCAAATAAAAAGAAAATATAAGGTTAATTTACTGATGCCAAAATTTTTACAATTATCTGCAATTCCTGCATTGTTTTAATGATATGAAATAGACTTCCATGTGTCATAGAAATTAAAAGTGTTTCTATTGTAGACAATTTATTTTTTCTTCCATCCTGTGGTTCAAAATACGAAAAATATGTACACATTTCTATAGATTTATATTAAATGCATTGCTCAGCTTCGTTAACCGCAAAATAATACTGGCATAATTCTGAATTAGTATTAAGAGTTACTTAAACGCATCTTTATATTTTGCAGACAGCGTTAATGGTTTAACGTCTGTTGTGTTTTGTGGGTTGCATCAAGTCTCTTACTGCAGTTTTCTCAAGGTTTCTTTGAAACCTTCCTTCTTCGAAATACAGCGTATGAAATCATTTGAAGCCGTACTTTTTGGTCTGGTGTCTAACCCCGTCAGTGAATGTTTCTTTGAATTCACTTATAACGTCGTTAATTAGCATATTTTCAATTACTAACACGCTTAATAGATTCGGTAACTGTTACTTATAGAATTGAACCAGTCATGTTACGTATTCAGTTATCAATAACGTAGAAATTTCTCTCAGTTTCCCAAGCACAAGGCTTAAAAGTCGGCCTTATATAATTTATTTAAAACAATAAGCTAACAAATATTAACACACACGTGATATAAAAATTATGTATTATGTATACACAAGATGGCAATAAAAATAACTTCATTGATACGAGTGGAGTGAAATAAATAATATTAAGAATAAATTTTAAAAATCCTGAGATACAAATATCATTTCCTGATAAGATTAATATTTGCTGACTTATTTGGCCATATTTGTGTTATTAAAACCAGAGATAGTTATCGTGTTTCAAATCAAACGAAGTAGCACTTTAAGCAATTAGCACATTAAATGCAATATGAATTCTAAGAATTCTGTTTCCACATTCGTATGAGTAAATGTTTTGTCTTTTGAGGGTATTTACACGAACATAAATTTCTTATATCAATTTGAATTATGGCCCAATCAGTCAGGAACAAAATTAAAAAGTTAGAGATACTTTGCTTAGTTTCTTACAATTTATTTTGACCTCACCAGGTAAAATTTATGTTTTTACCTATGAAATGTAGTAAAGTATCTCTTTAACTTTGTTTCTGTCTGATTTGGGCATAAATAAAATTAATTTATATAAAAGGCAAAATAACTGTTAAAACCATTATTATTTTATAATTATTTTGATAGGATGGATTACATTTAATTTAGTATAACTTTGTCACCCCTGGATCATGGTTCGAGTATGAATTCAAAGCTTGGAATAAATTTTAAGTAAGCTATATAAGAAGAATTTTATGTAAGATTTGAAAATTTTAACTATATTTTGTCCAAAAGAACACAATTAACATTTGTAAAACTAAAATAACACAAGTTATTAACAACCCGTGTAACGGAAAATGCACAATATATAAATTTTAAAATTTCTAGTCGACTCTATCAACAGTTGTGATTTTTGTCGATACTCCAGAGGCGAAAATTAAATAAGATACTTCAAATTTAATTTTATTAGGATCATTTATTAAATAATTAGTGTTAGTTTGTATCTATGTGTTTATATTTTTATATTTCCTTTGTTTATGTTTTTTCAGGCTCGCTCGAGTGTTGACAAAGATCACAGCTTTTGATCGAAACGTCTCTTACTTCTAAATTTATGTAATTTTCAGAATTATTTTTGTGTTTGTGTTATGCGTATAGTTAATTACTTGTGTTATTTACTGTGTGCTTTAAATTTCGGATTCCGCAGAAATTAATTTTAAATTTAATTGAGATGATGAAGATGACTTTAGCCAAAAGGTCTCTGAATTACTTTTTGTTGTTATGGTATTTAGTCCTAAGACTATATTGCGCAAGCCTTTTCACTTACTTATAACTAGCACAACCCACATCCTCCCTAATGTGCTTAGCGGCTTCCATCATTTGCCCCCTTCTTCTGTTATTAGCCCACACACTTCCCTCTAATACTAATTTTACAAGACCCTCATGTATACTCCTTCTCTTGGTCAAATTATTCCATATTGTTCTCTCTTCCCCTTCCTCGTTAGTGATTCTATCCACACCCATCTGATTTTCAGCATTATCCTATAGCACCACACTTTAGACGCTTCTATTCTTTTCCTTTCTGCAATTCCTACCGTGCACCATATAACGCCACACTCTATATCAACAATTTTAGCAATGATTTCCTCATATTCATACTTATATTACCCGTAAGTAAATTCTTCTTTTTTTCGAAAGCCTTCCTTGCCTGTGCTATCTTACTCTTTATGTCTACTATACTTTTACCATCCCTAGTTATTACGCTTCTCAAGTAGCGGAATTCCTTAACTTCCGACAAAATATCCCTTCCCAATCTAACACACTTTGTTATTCCACTATTTCCCATACTACACTCCATTACCTTGGTTTTCCCTCTATTAATCCACATATTCTAAATTACTTAATTTTGAATAAATACTTGTGGAAAATTTATTTTATATATTTATTATTCATTATTATTAATCCATGAGTGATAGAATTGTAGTAAGTCAAGTAAACTTTTTTATTTTTTTGAATTTGTTGTCTTATTTTATTTGATTTGGTTATAAAGTGAGCAGCTCCTCATACATATAGCATGCATTACGTGCTATTGGATGGCGATAGTACAATACAAACATTCGAGACTGGAATATTGACTAGGCGACTCCATAACATTGCAGAGCGTTGCCAATAGTGGCAGTTACCCAACCAGAGCAACTGGAATTGACGAAATTGAATGTTTGCGAGGTAGCTGCACAATGCTTATATTACGGAAGTGCTTAAGCAGAAATGTTGCAGATCACACTCCGCAAATTTGCTGGCCGGACGTGTGCGTTCGATTGGAGCCATCAAACACCGAGTACAGATTCACAGCGGTCACTGGACTTCGATGTTATCAAAATCTTACAACGTGAATGTTGAGAGTGACCAGTGCTTTTTCTGAAAGAGATACGATTTAGATAAGTGTTGCGTCTATATTTTAAAGTAAATAGTGCTATAAGTTTATTCACGGGTCGGAAAATCAAACGATTGGTTACACATGCTACAATATTGGTTCACTATACAGAAATACGGAAAAGAATGATTAAGAAAATGATAGATGATGAAGTAAGTAAATAATTTATCTGTACAATTGCAAAATTAAAACAACAGGAATTTCGTAGACTTTTTGTCAGTTTTGCAAAGAAATTAGAAAATCATACCATATTATTGTGAAATGAATTAAGAACAGATTTTGCAAAATCAAAAAAAAAATTACAGCAATTCTATCAGTCGTGGATTAATAACGATGAAAATTAAATAGTTAAACTAAATTTTCCACAAGTATTTATTCAAAATTAATATGATGATTAATAGAGGGAAAACGAGGTAATGGAGCGTAGTTTGGGAAACAGTGGAATAACAAAGGATATTAGATTGGGAAGGGATATTTTGATGGAAGTTAAGGAATTCTGATACATGGAAAGCGTAATAATTAGGGACGGTAGAAGTATAGTAGACATAAAGTGTAGGATAGAGGAGGCAAAGATAGTTTTCGCGAAATGCATATATGGGGTTAAATATGTAAAAATAAGGAATTATTTAGTAATAATGGGAATCCATAAAATTTAATATTTATTATTTTGTAATATATAATTATTGAATCAATTTTAATTTCCAAATCCGGCATTTTTATGATGAATACTAAAGACCTTGTATATTATTTAAAAACTAGAGACGTGATCTATTGTAGGGGTCGTGTTCTCATAGAAGCAGAAATGCACACACAACCCCTATGCGAAATCGGCAAAACATTACACACACAGTAATTACCGTTTTTCAGCTTGCCCTGGAACTTACCGCTCGGGTCATAGATGATGTATCAGTTCCACCGCATCTTGCTCATTTTGATTTCTTCTTTGCCGCCATGGACAAGAGCAAGTATTCCGCCCGTTATAAAAATGTTCATGGCCAATTGCGATATCCAATCTCTATCTTTACAATCTCGTACTATTTTAATGGCCACTGCTTAATTCATAATATCCGGAACTCCTAATCCTTAGTGTTTACTCTTTCATACTTACTTTTTATTGTTCACTGTTTAATCCTAACTCTCCTAAATCCTTAGAACCGATTTTTTCCCTTGGTTTTTTAACAGCATGTCATTTACTTCGGTGCGGAGACCTGATCTTCTATTCACTCCACTCCACCGAAGTTTTGGGATAACCTCCAGGATTTTCTGGCATCTCAGTAAGTTTGAAAACCCAGACCGATGCCATATTGTCTTGGTTTTATTACCTTGTCTGTTATATTCTTAAACTTCTCTAACGCCGAGTGCCTTTAAGTTTGTACCGCCAAATTCCGTATGTAGTTGTGTTTTACCATTACACGTTTAAGTAAAACTAGTGTCTTAAAATTGTGACATCAATTTTTTCCTTAGTTCATTGTTTGATTCCGTGAATTCTCCAAGCAAACGTTCTTTTACATTTAATTTTATTCAGTTTTATTTCAAAATTTTCTTGTACGGGTACAGATAGTTTTTTTGTTTAAGTTGATAAAACCTAATTTATTAGAGCAAATTTCTGACCATCGGCAAACTAAAATCTTGGATTATTTTACTATACCTGTAAAATTGATTATAGTTGTTTTATAAATTTACGAATCAGATTATGAAACTTGTAATAAAATACCCCATTACTTTTAAATTAAGTAGGCAGCTGTTCAAATAACTCCTCTAACGCAAACTCCTATTAACTCTTATTCACTCCTCAAGTGTAATGAATGCTGACTCAGTCGTTCTTTATATGCACGGAATATAACATAATCTACGGTATGTACCATATATAAATGTGTGTGTAGGAATCTTTATATATGTATACGCGTGCATACGCATAGATTGCAGTATTCAGTTATGTAAGTTTATTTATTATGTGTCTTTATGTATATTTGAATTAAATAAATAAAGTCTCCTGTCCAGAGATATTCCCTAACGTCTGCTATATTTCTCATCTTCTCGCTCTTCTTCATACTATACATTTACACAAATGAGAAACCTCAATTAAATACTTTAATTTAAATAGTCAATTGTTGGTTTTATAAGAAACTATCAGCAAAGTAGAAACGTATTGATTTTAATTATATTTTGCAATGCAGTTTCAAACTAACCTTGTTTTAACAAAAGATCTCTCGTGGAAACGTTTAAATTTATGGAAATTTCCCTTACATAACGAATAAATAAGGAGCTCAAACGTTGTATTCATTAGTTTATTGTTAACATAAATATGAGTGCGAATCAAGAAGATATTTGAATAGCCATATTTAAGGAACCACCCATTCTAACTACGTCTAATTTCGGAGTTGATCGCTTTGATGGGAATTGGTATTCAGTAGCTGGGCGCCTTCAAACATCAGGAAGGCGTTCGTCTTTCTCCTTCCCTGACAAATTGAACTTGGCGGTTTCTTTAATCTGGCTGTCGCTTCGAATTGCTTCTATTTGTCTCCTCTGGCGTGGGCCTCGGCTGCGTGAAGGAGTGAAGTTATGACGAAGTTCAACAAAATCTTATCTCATTACTGGCCCACGTCTAATTTCGACATCGCAGAATGGCTCTTCATAAAAAGAAATTTGTCAAATATTCTAGAATATGGTAAGCAGTTTGAGAAGTAAAGTTGTGAGATAAAAGAATTATAAAAAGCGTTCCAAAAATTACCATAATAGACCTTACAGTTTCGTAAGTTGTTAAGAGTTTAAGTGCGAAATAGACACTATAATATGTCATAAATATCTGATTAAATGCTAGAAATATATTCTAATTAGTCAAGTAATGATGAAAGATTAACTTTTGTTACTTTTTAATTAATTAACTTTATTCCATAGTACGAAGTTCCTCATTTCAAACTTTCTAGATCTAAAACAATTAATTTATTTTCTGTCAGTACATAGTTCAACATCGCCTGGACTCTTAATATCCTACTGTTAATATTATCTCTACATGGAACTACAGATGCAATACACTACAAAACTCTACACTATTCATATTAAAATAACTCGTGTTAAAAATAATACCCACATTATTACAAACAATAATTGATTTTTTACAGATAGTTATACAGCAATAAATTAATCAACTTTGGCCTAAAATATTATTTCTGAAAACGTTTTTCTTATCGAAATATTTTAGTAATTATTCCCAGAACTTATAAGCTGTAGCCTTTAGACGTGTTTTCCTATTACTTTCACCATACCGGATCATGTATAAAAATTTGCTCCCCTTCCATGAATTACACGTGTGTAGCAAACAGCATTAATTTAGATTTTGTTTTAAAAATACAGAAGATTCATATAGACATTAACATGTGGTGGTGAAACCTTATCTTGTTTATTGATAACACTGAGGGACAAAAATACTTTTTTGTGTCACAAAATTAAATATGTGATAGTGATAATACGTAATTCAAATATGATATCTCATTTTCCTTAGAACGCAAGGTTTCCGAGAGAGTCATTTAAAATATCGAACATTTCTAATTTCTTTACGAGAAAATATTGAAACAACCTGGACTAGAAAGTAAGAAATGATGATGTTCTGCTATATTTCTCCTCAGAAACATCCCTCTCGCTGGCCCAAAAATAATTGGCTAGCATATAAGGATTCCATTTTTCCTGATACCACTTTTCCTAACTAAAATTTCCAAGATCATCGTTCACTGAAAATTTCCGAAAAGAAATCTAGGTTGGAGTGCAGGAATTTTTACGTTTAGGGACATATTACTATACAAATCTTTATAAGATCGTTGACAATTTTACGCTAATTTTCCTCCTTTAGATATTCCAGAATACTACGTGTTACTTGTTTGAATCTCAATAGGCTGGTCGATTATTGTTGGACCTTCAAAAGAAATACCCGGAATATAGGCGATTTCGGCCCTTTTGTGTTTGGTACCATTTTTTGAAATTGAATAAAATATAAACAAAATAAAATCATGCAAAAATATTATTAGAGGTTTAGATTTAAGTAGTGTTAGTATATAAATAATTCCTTTCTTTCCTCATTGCAAACTTATAAGCATTTGAAAACCGTCAAAAATTTTCACTTCAGTTTTTGTCAGACACTTTCATTTAATTATTTGGGACACAAGTACAAATTTTATTCGGCTAAGTAGTATTTTCTTATAGTGTTTTGCAGTAATAAAATCAGGAGGTTCCTATTTTCTTTATTTTTCTAATAATGATGACTCAAAAACGGAGTTTCTTGCGGTTTAGTCGAGACATCGATTGACAGGCTTCCCTACAAAAGGCTATGGTCTAAAACTTTGCAAACGTTTATTGTATATATATATATATATATATATATATGAATTTTCATTTATGCTAAACTTGAACTAAATCTGTTATGGTCGAGCGCGGGCCATTTGACCACATGGGTATTATGGATGTCATTTTATACATTTAAAAAAAGTATTGGAAGTCTAGTATTAGAGTGATTAATATTTATGGTGTTGCTAAAGACGAATGGGAATTTATGGCTGATTAGTGCTGTTAATGTTTCATATCTAGGCCTCAAAATAATTTAAAATTTTGTGAATGATAGTAGAATATCAGTTTAAAGATTTATTAAAAAAATATATATTTCATTTCTACGACTATCTTGGGAATTTAATTTTCCGAGCCATCTTCTTCTAGGCTGTCGAAATGTCATTGAGTTATTCCGGGTGGAAACCCGCAAAGATTTCCTTAATTATATCAACCAGTTTATATTCACCGGTTAAATTTTCTAACTTAAGAAACTGAACAATTTGGTAAATTATCAAAACCGAAACTAACAGAAATCAAAGACAGAAAAACATATCTCTGGATAATTCATCATAAAGTCTTGTAGAAAAATTAGTATATTTTTATTAAGAGACAAGCAAGAAGAAATACTAAATCAATGATATGCCAATTAAGATACTTGAAGAAAACATAGCTGCCAATGATAATTACCTTACATTTAAAGTAATATGTCCATATCTGATTAAAAATTCTATTAGTCATTAAAGAATCAATCACTCTGCATGAAACGCTGGAATATCATGAAATACGTACCAGAAATATCATAAAATATTTATGAGCTTAGTAAGTGTGATTACACTCGTTAAAATATTATTATTATTAGGCATTAGTCTGAATAAACAAAAAAGTTGCACGGACCATGTTGAAGAAAAGACGTTTTAGTGTTAGAACGTTTTTGATTCTGATGGTACATTTTCTTCTTAATACAAATATGAAACTGGATTTTCCCCATTACACAAGGCTTTGAGGGAGAATCATTTAAAATTTAAAGCATTTTAAAATACTTTATGCACAATATTGCAACATTCTGGTCCCCCTAGAAAGTAAGAAATTACGATATCCTACTATATTTCGTCACTTAAAAATCCTTACTAATGGTCCAAAAAAATCGGCTGGCGTATTAGGATTGCATTTGTAATGAAATCTCTTTTCTATAGCTGGAAATGTTCCAGGTGAAAGTGTTGTACGTGCTCATCGCTCATTGCACACAGATTTTCCGGGAAAAGATCTCGTTGCAAGTGAAGGAAGTGTACTTTTAAGGACATATTACCTTTATACGATATTATAAGGCCATTGAAAATATTATTGTAATTTTCTGCATTGCGATTTCCCAAAAACTGTGTTAATTTAATCTTACTACTATGGAAGTTTAAGCAATTTTTAATAAGTGTTATATGATACTTGATACCTAATTTACAGTATTTGCTCTATAGTAAAGACATTACAAATATATGATAAATAAAGTATTCTTTATAAGTCGTTAAACGGAAAGCAATGCACTTGAACATTGAAGTCGGATGTCTTGGCAATAACGTCAATCCTACTATCAAAGCTACAGAGCACGTTTGTACACTCACGCGTGTGATCTGTTGTTTCCATGCCAATAGGAGAGGATTCACGCTGTAATGCAGCTAATATACACTGAATTGAGGGGTCACGGGGAGAGTAACTTCAAACATTCTCGTCGCAGACACGTGAAAGTGTGCTTCCACACTTGCCTCTTTTTATAAAGCCACATACATAAATGTTTATGTATTCATGGCAAGTATTGCAACAGCTTTTAAAGGTTATTCCAATTCTCGGTGTAAAACTAAATACTGGTACTAGAGTGCTTGAATTTATTTTCAAGTACACTAGAACTTTAGTGGGTTTTATACCTACCTAGTATATAAGGCACATTAACTTATAAATGACATTTTTCTCACCTTTAGTTATTTTATCTGACTGTTTTGAAACAATAAATGGTGAAAAGGTCTATAAATCAGAATAATATTGACATCAGTTCATTACATGACGTTTGGTCCCTTAGTTTCTGACTTCATCTGCTGTTTTAACTATAAAAATACAAAGGAAATGTTTACAATATAATATGTTTAATACAATTTCCCGTAAAATGTTAAGTACTTACAGAAACAAGTAATTTAAACAAAATAATTTAATAAAAGAAAATACTTTAAGTTGTCAATTCTGTATTTTTAATTTCAGGAGCTTTCGGTCATGACCATTTTCAACGGTATAATTTAATTATCTTACGTACAGATTTTACCAAACATAGTACCAGAGTGGTCCACGTCTATATGTCATCAGTATCCAGCCAGTTTGAATTGAATTACCGGCATAAAGTAGATGTGGCTAAAGTTTTCCGTTTGCTAAGATCCCCAACACGTGCAAATTTAAATTAACTAGAATTACGAAGAATTTTTTATTTAGTTATAGTATTTTATAAAATGTCTTATAAATTATGAAGGAGTTATACCATATCAAAAATATATAGCTAATTTTATTGGTCATCTACTGTCACTATCGCCACATTTGATGTGTAAAATTTTTTGCAGGCTGGAAATGGTGCAAGTAATTTTACATAGTCTACGTTATACGGGAAGAAGTTAAATATTAAACCACGAGTGTAAAGTGAAGGTACGGAATATCAGAAACGGGCTAAACGGTGTTATTCGGCAAGATTTAGTTAAGTGCCTTTATAAAATACTTAAAGAAATATTAAGTAATAGTCTACTCTAACAGCTTTAAAATATGTAAAAAAAATCGTGTGGCGCTTTATAAAATAATAAGTTGAAATTATTTGATAACGCTGGAGCAAGAATGAGAAACGCAGGGTAAAGAACCCACCTTCATGTGGAAGTCTGTGTTATTTGTTGCACTTTTTATTGAGACTGCTGTCTCCATAATTATCATTCTTTAGGCGTACTATTAAACGTTATGTTAAGAGAATACTTTGTTCTGACTCAATATTCCCTTGTAAATAAACGTTTAGATCTCCTTTGGTATCCCTTATGTTAATAATGCAATGGACTTGTTACTGTAATTAAACACACAATAAAACTTTTTTCTTGGTAACATTGAGTGCTCTGGAGGGCATCCTGCCAGTAGTTAGTAGCAAAATGTTATGGAAAGGCTCATAGCGTTGCACAAATTAGCGGAAAGTTTTTGTATCCTGCAGCTATTTTCCGAAGAAGATACAACTCGAAATGCACCCGATTCAAGATAGAACAGCTGACGAGTAGCGTAATCGAAACGCTATGAACATGCTGTCTCATTTCAATTATATCGAGATTTGGAAACCAATATAAACATGTGATTTCACGAGTACTGACTAGTGTACATTGCAACTGGGTAGAATTTGGCGCAGCAGACTTGATTGCATTTCCCTTCAGCGTCGAGTAAACTTCATTCTAGGCAATGATCCTCCTCCAGTTGTGCCTTATAATTGCTAATCCCGACTCTGCGAACAGCGGCAGGCGAGTGATTGCTTTACATTACAATTAGCGATTTGCCTGTGGGAGGTGGCGCGGTCTCCCGTGCAAATTCACCAACTAATTTGGCGGCTGGGCGGGACCTTTCCTGGATACGCACGTCTCAATGGGGGAATAATTAACTCACTTGAGCGCAAGGTCTCTCCTTCATCTTTAGCGCCTCAAAATGAAGAGATTTTGCTGGGATTTCTTGAGAAAAAGACGTATTCACACTGTAATCCAGAATCCAGTGAACTTGCATCAACATTCAACTAACCTCAACCAAAGATGGTACACAATCAGAATGACCAATCGGGCTCACACTAAAATCATTAATAACTTTTTTCGTACTCCAGGTTCCTCTATTAATAAATACCATAATTATCTATCTATGCCTATTCTCAGTATATTTCACGTTCTTAGGCGATATTATCTTAAATGAACGAGACTTAAATATTCCTTGGAGTACGCGTTATTTCCGGACATACATACACAGAAATGCATTAATATATATGGTCGTTTCGTATATTTAGTCCTTCATATCTTCATCATTCTCTGATAGAATCGGCAGCCTTCGAGTAGCGTGTTCATACCGCACAGTCTCAGATGACGCCACATCAGACGTAGTCGGACAGTCACGGACGAAAGACGCACACTACGGGAGAAGGAAGGAGGAAGGGCAGAGGAAATGGCGAGGACCTTCCAGGTGGGACAGACGTAATAAAGGAAGATGGTCCCTCAAACTGATAAGGACAATTTCTGAATGGGCGGAACGAAATCACGGAGATATGAACTCTTGTTGCTAACTGGCTACGGGTGCTTCCGAAAGTGCCTACATAAATACAAGATAGACCAATCACCAAACAATCCCTAATGCCAAACTGATGAGACCGCGGAACGTGTTTTCTTTGAATGTCCATTGTATGTAAACTACAGAGGAATCCTCGAAGAATATTTAGGTTCAAAATTAACGCCTAAAAACTTAATACAAACTATGCTTTAAGTCTAAGGTTCAACATAAACGCCTGAAAACTTAATATAAACTATGTGTAAGTTTAAGGTAAACGAGACGGAAGCAAGCTCGTACGCTACCGTCGTGCCATGAGCTGCGAAGACTAGAACGGAAAAAGATGTAAACCTGGGTAAATATGTATATAAATATATAGATTTAGACTAAGATTGTAAACAGAAGTACGTGTAAGTAAAGAGCAAAAAAATGAATATTGAAATAGAGTAAAATATATTTAGATTAAGAATTTAGGTATAGGTCCGTGTACAAAGAAGTTTCGAATAAAAATACATTAGAGACAGACGGAAAGTAACAGCTGCGACTGATTCCTGTGATATAATGTTTCACGACGGTTCCACAGGAAGCCAAAAAAGAGTCATCGGTGGAAAGTGTGTCGAAGATTTTCACCTGATCTCGTAAAGAAAAAGAATCGTCGTTTCGTATATTAAATCATGTTTTTATGCAACAGACTTTTTAGGCTAATCGACATTCCCTGTAAAAGCGCAGAAAGATGTGATGAGGGAAGAACACAGTTGTCATGAATTACCCAGTGCCCCTGACTTTAAGAATGCTGCCCGGCATTCACGTGTTGCAGGAAAACTAACTCTTGGTACTTGCCCCATGCCCTTCCGATTGTTCTTTTTTTTTGGAGTCGATCAGAATGACAGGAAAGTTTCACATAATCTTCTGAATAAACATTTTTATGATTTCTAATATGTGGGAAACGAACACCCGGATTTGTCTTTCAGCATTGTCGGAGATCACCTTCAAAAAAGAAAAAAATTATTGTAACAGCTCCCAAAATATTTGCGATAGAAATAATTAACTCTAAAATGCAATTTTGCCATAATTTTATTTTATTTTAACAAGACTAATGCTTAATTAAGCTCATAAAAAGCAAATTTATTTCTTGGTTCAAAGACGTAACATCCATATTTTTTTATTTAATTTATGTAACATGCTGTATTCCTCATGCTCAATATAATTATTTTAATGATTGATATACCATGTGTATATATTTTATCTTATCCTCGTATTTGATTTTTGTGTTTGTCAACTTAGTTGCTAAGTGTTTTAAGGACGAGCCGTATCGAACATAGTGGCGATGAGGAGATTTTACAATTAATTTATACAGGCTTGCAGAATGAGACTTTTTCATTTTATTTCTGTAACGTTTCTGTTCTTAGCAATACCTTTTGATGTTCTGAATTCAAAACTGTCATTCCTTTCCCTCCAGCACGTGAAGATTTTTCCCTAAGTTGAAATAAAGATACATGTAAAAGCATCAATATATAGGTAAGTAGTACATCTTTAAATAAAACTATATATCACGTCATAATTTTTCATTTATAAAAATAAGTGTTAAAAATGTTTAAAATATATCCTTTTTCTCCCTCGAGCTTTGTTTTGTACCAAGCGGAAGAAGTACAGGGTGGCAAGAAGTTCTTATCTTGGACACTGGAGACTAGTAATTCTTCAGAGCCTTTAGAAATGCCTAAATCTCAGATCAGGTTGCTGTTTAATAATTGCGATTCGTCCTCAGAACTTTATGCTGATTCGCCTTCTGATGACGTTGGCATTCGAGATTTTCTGATGGTATGGATACTAGAATGCAGGTCTATGAGTTACGGGATGGATTACAGATAACATATTTGGTTAAAAAAACGCTTGTTTATTTTTTGAACTGTATATTCCAGAAGACAAAGGAGCAGTAATCACTGTGGTGATTTAACTTTACCTTTGGCCGACTTGTGCAGTTCTTCGACGCACACGGAAAAGACTCAGTGGGAAGCTTAACTAGTTTCTATCTAATATATGACTAAGTCACATGACCAAAATAGACTTTTAACTAACCCAAGAACACTAGAATCTTTGAAAACTGCCACATTTTGCTGTAAGAGAAGAGATTAAATGAGAAGGAATATATGACGACGTATGAGAGAGAAATATTCAGTCTCCACTTTTGTGGGGGAGGATGCCTGAAGCGGAGTAAAGCTGCGACGAAGTCGACTTTCCAGGATGAAGTGAGGGAACATAGTAATGACGTCATTGGTTTGGAGTGATTATTCGATTATTATGGATTATGGAAGTAGTTGTTTACGTGTACAACTTCACCAAATTTATCAATTAAAATATTCACTTAATATTTTAAAGGTAAGCATCACTATCCCAGAAATAGCCAATTTCTATTTCGGAACTACTGTTCGTTACAACAACATAAAAATTTGCGATTTTACAACTTCATAATTCAAGAAACATTATTGCGACTGCTGGATGACTTAAGACAACTAGGGTACAGCCGTATATTCAGAGTTTCAATTATGACTTGGAATATAAACTCCATGTGTGACATTTAATAAAATACAATAATAATTATAAGTAAAAGACTAGTATCCTATAATATTAACAAACATAATCAAAGTGAAATATTTTGGAGACAATTTTGTTATATAAAACATAAAGGGCTTCTATTTGAAGTAAAATCGACAGAAGATACGTCATAACTAATCATTATGAAAATGAAATGAATATTTGTTTGAACTATTAGGTGAAATAGTTAAAAATGTGCCTAGCAGTTGAACGTTTATTATAAGTACCTAAAAGTGTAATAAATTTAATAGTTTGAAATGACAATAGTGTTCCGTTAAGAGGTTTCTGATGTTAAAAAGTAAGATACTAGGTAGTTTTGAATATTTAAAGTTTCGCGAACCACTATTATCACTCTTTGATAATTTTCTTTGGATCAGTTGGTTAGTGTGTAATAAAATGTGACACATGCAATTTAGTTTTAGGTGAAAATCGGAAATCCTTAGTCCATATCATTACTTAATAATTCTTGTATCCAAATACTTAATCCTTCGTTACCCCCTTCCGCATCCTTTCTTTCAATGCTTCCTATGCTATTTATGGGAGGCTTATCACCGTACAGATCTAAGTGAAACAACGTGATGTAATTGGATTGGATATATAGTTTAGAAAAGCAATGACAAATTAATTTGTATTCGTTATTGATTTCGCTAAGCAAAGGATTCGCGTTATGATTTATTAATATTAGACAATGCTACTTAAGATTTTGCAGTTTCTTTTAAAATTTAGTGGATTATAATTCATTTGCTCTACAGAACATCCTTAAAAAGATTGATTTTCGATCACAAAAATACTGTCTTCTCAGAAAATCAGCCTGTCAACAGAATGCGACAAAAGAAAGATAACATTTAAATATTCACGGAATCGAGAAGCGATGATAAAATTCTGAGTAAGTTTAAATCTCCTGAACAGCAAGCGAAGCATATTTGATTTAATCTGTCGTTTACTAAGAAATTGGAAAACTTTCAAGTGGAATTAATAAATCGTTTTCTTTAGGAAAACCATTTAATAAAAATGAAATTTTTTGTAATATTTAGGGGCAGACTTGTGATAAAAATATTTTCAACTCTGTTCTCTAATTTAGGTTTAGACAAGTTTGGTTTGATGTAAGTGGACGCAATATATAAATTAATTTTCGGTGCTTTTCATTTAGGTTTTACAGTCTTGTTACAGCATAAATTTTTATTGTATTACTTAATAATTATTTAATTTATATGTGCATACCTGCCAGTTGATACAAAAATCTAATGATAACATACATAAATATCCAAAATTATGTAATCACCCGTTCCATATTTGGAACGATATCCGTATTTCTTTGTTAATTTAATTTTATTTTTACTGTATTTCCTGACAATTTTTTTATTTTACATTTACCAACTTAGTCAGTTTAATTAAATTATATTGTTAAACAAGAATCTAATAATACTATACAATAATAATTACGCAATTAAAAATTATTTTCAATTATATAAAGTTAACGTCACACTAATATTATCTCTAAATGAAATAAAATAGACCATAAAAATCATTTAAATAAACATTTTAAAGATAAGTTTTGATATATTTCATTATTAACATATAACTTTTGAATAAAATATAATCTTCACATTTGATTTCCACCTAAAATTATCTCACAGTTTCTAAGCCCACTGAATTACTTTGTAGTCTGATTTTGTACCTGACCCATTGTCGGAACAATGGGACGAGCAAGTTGCGAACCTACATATCAGACACTGTTGTTTTGTTCTCTTATATCTAGCCCGCACAGCTGATGTCAACAGTGATGCCAGACCATCTAAAAGTTCGGAATTTATAGTTTAAATTTTAACATAAATACACAATTTAAAAACGTAAATAATTTCAGATATAACTTTTACAGACGACAGTTATCTACAATTTTCCATACACGTTTTATACTTTCCAAATGAAGCATTTTTTTCCTTATACCTGTGTAGATCGCAGCACTGTTGTACGTTTCACAACATTCATCCCTTCCCTTGACACGCTGGTGGAGCTCATTACACAACCTAAGAATTTATTTAATATTATTCATAACTGAAACTTTATAAATAGCATATTGTTCCTTCCTTTAATATAAAAAATTACCTAAAAATGTACTGTACGTTTTATTATAGACAGCCTTCTGAGTTCTTAATCCATTAAATTTATATATCATACATGTATGAAATTTCTCAAGCAGCCAAAGAATTACCCTTTGCTGTTCAATATAAAATTGTATTTTCGGATAATGAATGTAATGTATTTTAGTTTCTGTCGCATTAACAATATAGTCATTAGCGACTTATACACAATTTTAAATTACGTGTACACTTTTTAACTTTAAATTTTCTAATACAATTTTAACTTTTTATTTATGAATTAAGGTGTAAAATTAAAATTTACGCAATTTATGGTCAATTAAGTTTATTTTCAGGTACTTGGCTAAATTTTCTTGCACAATCTCGTTGATGTAATTTGCTTTCTGTTGGATTGTTTGTAATTTTGTAGCCGACGTTTATTATAATTACGTAAAGATTATTATTGTTAAATAATTCGTTATTCAAAAACTATTATCTGTCAAATATGTGACAAACAGTAACAGACATAAAATAAAATAGATTCAATGATTTAGAGTTTGATTAATTAATTATTATAGTAATCAAATGTAAATTACAAATTTCGCCTCCCCCCTCCTTCCCCGAAAGATACGTCTGCGGATGTTTCATAGATCTGTAAAATTAGTATTATAGTGCAAGCTGTAACTCTACCAATTCATTGATCGGAACTCCTCGTCAAATGCTAGTTGACGCGTCCAGTGGCTCACAATTTGGATTTTAACCGAGTTACATTTCCACATTAATATCAATTACAATCCGTCCTGGGGCAACGGATGCAGATAGCAGTTTAATAACTCCTGTTGCAGTAATTAAAATTCAGTGTAGCCACGAAACTTCCTGTAATATTATTTAAACGTAAATTTTCAGTGTTAAAATGTATTTATATCTACATGTATGTGAACGAAATTATGAACTCTTCTTCAGAAATACATAGAATACTGTTTTCTATTTAAATAAACAAAAACTCACTTACTAACGCAATAAATTTTTTCTTTGTATATGTTTCATGAAAGGTATGTAAGAAATAATATTTAAAAAATTGCATTAAGTACTTTCTACATATCTTTAGACAGTATTTCTGCTTCACTTGTGTTGCGTTACAACATTTTCATCTTTTCATAACCAACTGAAATTGATAAGTGAACATAACTTTTAAGAGAACCAGAAGTGCAAAGAATTAGCTTACTTTCGTCTGAGCTAATCGATGAACGAAGCTGTAGCGCCGCTTTAAGAACGGAGTACGGTAATATTGGAGCAAGCAGCTGCTCGTCTCTCATCATCAGATCGTCGTTAAGAATGTGCTATCAAACCAACACCAACCCATTAAGAGTGGAACATTACCTGGTCATTCCTGACCTGGTCTTGAAATAATGAAATTTGCTTTACTTAACTAGACTTTTATAACTTATTTAAAGATGATTTAAGTAATTTAAAGAAAAATATATTAAATATAAAATATGGGTTGTATATACAGTGAGTGGCCAAATTATTACGACCATCTGACAGCATCGATTTGTAGCTGCTAATGGGCGAGATAGTTAAAAATGGGAAAGCATGAGAAGTGAATCATGTTGTTTGCGAAGATATGGGCAAAATACATGATTTAACTAAGTAAAAACATTATTATACCCATACCGAAGAAAACTGGGGCTGATAGATGGGAACTGCACAGGACAATTAGTTTATTATCCCGTGCATGTAAAAAATATATTTTTTTGGGGTTAACAGGCTACGTGAGGGTGACGAAAATAGTATATAGGAGAATGGAACGTCAAATAGAATGCGAGTTAGAACAAGATCAGTTTGGTTTTAGGAAGAATGTAAGGACAAGAGAAGCAATATTGACTTTGCGACTAATTTTAGAAGACAGGATAAGAAAAATAAGCCTACGTTCATGGAATTTGTAGATTTTGAAAAATCCTTTAATAATATGAACTGAAACACATTAGTAAGGATATTGAAGAGGCAGAAATAAAATTTCGAGAAAGGAAGCTTATCAATAACCTCTACAAAAGACAGGCAACAGAGCAGAAAAAAGAAAGGAGTAAGCCAAGGATACTGTCTGTCGCCCATGCTGTTTAACTTATATGTAGAACAAGGGATGAAGAAGGTTAAAATGGAATATGGAACAGGAATCATACTGCAAGGACAATAAATAAAACCCTTACGTTTTGCCGACGATATTGTAGTATTAGGGGAGTCAGAAAAGACTTAGAAACCATAATAAATGGCATGAACTGAGTCTTGGAGAAAGAGTTCGAAATGAGGATTCTTCTTCCAATGGCTCAACAGCCCTCTTGAGGGCCTAGGCCTACCGAGGCGGCTACGGACTGTCATCTGGCGTGACACATTCCGAATTTGGGGTGACACATGGTCAGCGTATCAATTCCCTATCAGCCTTAATCTCGGTCCAACGCGACCTTGACGACACAAACATCCACGCCCCTGCCAGAATTCGAACCCGGGACCCCTGAGTTGTGAGGCAGCAATATTAGGATTAATAGAGGGAAATCCAAGGTAATGGAGTGTAGTTTAGGAAACAGTGGAATAACAAAGGGTGTTTGATTGATAGGGGATATTTTGACGGAAGTTAAGGAATTCTGACACTTGAGAAGCGTAAAAACTGGGGATGGTAGAAGTATAGTAGATATAAAGAGTAGGATAGCACAGGCAATGAAGGCTTTCGCGAAAAAGAGGAAATTACTTACGGGTTATATACGTGTGAATATTAGGAAATCGTTGCTAAGAACGTTCATATGGAGCGTGGCGTTATTTGGGTGCGAAACGTAGACGGTAGAAGTTGAGGAAAGGAAAAGAATAGAAACCTTTGAAGTGTGGTGCTATAGGAGAAAGCTGAAAATCAGATGGGTGGATAGAATCACAAACGAGTAAGTTTTAACAGAATAGGGGAAAAGCGAACAGGTTGGAATGACATTGACTAAGAGAAGGGATAGACTAATAGGCCCCGTTTTAAGACACAAGGGTATTGTAAAACTATCATTAGAGGGAATTGTGTGGTTTAAGAACAGAAGTGAGAGGCCTAGGATGGAATACGCTACGCAGATTAGGGAGGATATGGGATTTCTAATTATGTGGAAATGAAAAGGTTTGCGCAAGATAGGTTAGAATGGAGGGTTGCACAAGACCAGTCTTAGAACTGAAAATCACATCAACAACTGAGTTTGAACGCGGGTTGATCATAGGCTCCCGAAGCGTCGGAATCTTCACAGAGCGTGGAATATCAAGCGTAAAACAGGGTCTCAACTTCAAGCTTGTGGTCGTCAAGGAGTATTCAATGCTCGATCTCAAATGATCTCAAATGTATCAGATTTGTGCAGTGCAATAGAAGAGAAAAAGTGCACCAAATAGGGAAGATCCTAATCAAGGACTAACTGTGAACGTTTCAAAACGAACTGTTAGCCGCACATTACACGATATGTGCTGTGGAAGTCGGCGACCTGTTCGAAAACATCAAATTTCTGCCTTGAACAAGTGCAGACGTCGTCATTGCGCAAAGGAGCACATGGATCGGATAGTAGATGACTAAAAGTTTCATGTGGTCTGACGAATCGCGATTTCAAATGCACCATGCAGATGACAGGGTTCGTTTATGGAGAAAAAGAAACATGAAGCTATGGATCCCAACTGATTGCCACAGCACTTTAATGTGATGGCGGCAATGTTATGGTTTGGGAGATGTTTTCTTGACATGGTTTGGGTCCTAAGGTTGTCTATAATAAAACGAACAGGTAATTTTTTATATTAAAGGAAGGAACAATATGCTATTTATAAAGGACCCAAACCTTTGAAACAACGTCGAATGCTCAAGGGTATTTAAGTATTATCGCAGATCAAGTATATCCTGTTATGTGAAAGGTGTACTTTGTCAGGGACAGTGCTCTTTGTTATAAAGCTGACATTGTCCTCAGATGCAGGACAGGGACTTTACCTTGCTTAGTTGGCCTGCACAATGAACAGGCCTCAATCTAATTGAGAATTTGTGGGATGAGATCGAACGGGTCATCAGGCAGCTTAATCCAGTACCACCTGATCTTAAGGAATTGGAAAGTGCAGTTCAACATATTTGGTCTAAAATTCCTGCCACCACCTACCAACATCTGAAACAATCCATATCCAGAAGAATACAAGCAGTATTAAGAGCAAAAGGCGGCCTTTTAATGGGGTGGTCATAATGATTTGGCCACTCAGTGTATATTAGCTTGTCAAGCATTGCAATTTTACATGAGACTTGCAAATGTTTAATTCGTATTACACGGTTTTAACTTCTGAACGTACCGTGTAGGAAAATTTCTCATCATACTCGTTCAAGTATAAAAGTATACACGCACGTGTTTTTATTTCTTTCGGGGTCCAAATACACGTTTGCTTGCAGGTACCCAAAATCCGGGTAGGGTTGAAGTACCCATTCAGAATTCCAGGAACCCGACAGGAGGCGAATTAACAGAGATCTTTTCTTCTCTCAGCTCCACGCAATCTCGAGCGGGCGATGACCTCATATTCATCCGGCAATATTTTGTATACCGACGCACTTTACGCATTGTTATTTTATTATAATTACTTAGCGGCTATTGGCTGTTTACACGTTGACAGCCATATAGAAAGTAAGCACAATAAAATAAAAATACAATAAATTGCTAATAGAATTTATACTAAGGAACAATTTTGTACTGTCTTACGAAACTTTTATATAAAAGAAAAAGAGAAGTAAGAAGCCACATGGAATTTACTCCACTGAACTTCACTATTATAATCCTTTATTTAGGGAATAATTTAGCATTTTTAAGAAGGTTTGAGAAAATTGTGCTCTTTCCTCCCCAGGCACTACTTTTTGAAGTTCTCGTTCAGTACTGCCACTTAGTGATCTTAATGAATGCTGCCTATTAAGAGATCTCTATGATACTATCTCTTTCATGATATCGATAACGCTCTTTTGAGATCTCGACAAACACTGCCACTTACACGCTTTTCTACCTCCCAGCTGGTCGATTTTCTGCCCCACCACATTTGTAGAATTTTAGTAACGTGTCCTTTTTTCGGTTAGCAGGCTATATGAGGGTGATCCTGAAACAGGCAACTCCTCTTCAATAGCATAGGAAGGGAATTGAAAAGGGGGGATGTGGAAGGTAGAGACACGTACCCAAGTGTAGACTAGGGCCCCGAGGCTTTAATTTAAGGATCCTACCCGGTGTTTCACCTAAAGAGACGGAGGGAAAATCCTAGAAAATCTGCATTCTCACTTCGCGGACCGTTAGTTAGAGAGGAAGTTAAATTTCAGGAAATTTCTCATGTCGTTTCCAAGATCATTATTGCTCACCGACATCCCTTAATACTCAGTCTATTGTTTTGTATTACGTCTCCTTTTTGGGGTGAAAAGTACTAAAAACAACAAAAAAATCACTGCAATCGAATGGTTTAGGAACGCCTAATGCCGAAACTTGTAGCAAAAACTCACAGCGTGTGCAAATACGCCTGGCGCATAATCCCTGGAGCAGACAGCCAACATTGAATTTTTTTGTATCGAAAATATAAACGGTATTCCGGAATACCCGAATTCCTCAACGTACAATATTTTTAGATATTATATTTAAATTATTAAACATTTTAGGGTGTCTACGACATAAAATAATGGTATGAAATGTCGAATTTGACAATGTACCTTTATTTGGAGATTTTAATTCATTCCGATTCGCTGTAAAATAAAAGAAATTTTCTCATTACGAAATGTTTAACGAACAAAGAACTTCTTCATTATTCTTCATTTATATATTTCCACTACGTTTCTCTCAATTTCAATTTGTAAATAAAGTCAATAGAAAAACAACAAACAATACTACCTATTAAACCAATGTCTATTGCAATTTTGTTTCCTTTTAAGGTTAAAATAAATATTTATTTTGTCTGCTAAAATAAAATTTTTAAATTGTAAAGAAACTGACCTTTACAGTACGCATTTTTTAGAACTGAGGACTTGTAAAAAAAAGATCTTGTTGACGGTTGTAATTTGCTGGTGACTGTGGTACTGTATTGTGTTTGTGTTGCATTGTCTTTGTCGTGTGTGGCCAGCGAGCAAACAAGCATGAAACTGTATTATTTACATCTGTCTGTTGAATAAAATATTTTAACTAGTTGCGCTTCTACGTAATTAGAAAGTAAAAATAGACAATAACGCATAAATGTCTGATATTTTGTAAATATAACAAAATATTGCAGGTCTACAAATACATTTGCATCTCTGACGAAAAAGTTGATAAAGTGTTAACAAATTAGTTCTCAAGCAACATATCATTTTAACAGCTTTAATACAGATGAAGATGAGTCTTGATCCAATGGGATCAGCGGACAACTTTTGCCTTATGCCAAAGGTATTCGACCCTAGTACATAAACCTCTCAAAATAGATTAAGGTATCTCGGCATGTAAGAACTTAAAAATAAACCAGAGAGTACGAGGCATTCCCAACCTAGTCAGGTGAGCCCCGCAGTCACTCTGAGAAGAAACGCCTGCGAGAGCAAACTCCCACAGGCATTCCTCGTCGTTCCAAGAAAAGGATAGTTGATTCTGAAATGGAATTATTTGTATTGGGACGTATTTCAACTGAATACTCTGACTTTTTACTGGGTGGGGGGATGTAATTTTTATTTAAATCATAAGCAATTAATTAAGTTATATTTATAAACAAATTGACATCTATTATAATTATCACGACTAGTTCAATTTTTTTTGTGAGACTCTATCTATCAAGGGTCATTTTATGAGGATTTTGTGCTGCAGGAAAGTCAGACATAAGCACTTGGGCCGGCTCCTGCCTCTGTTGACTTATACGTTGTTACCTGTGATTGGATTCTGAGAATTATGACCGCTCGCACCCGTGCAAATGACGCGACCGGGATTTCACCTTCCACCGTCTTCTCTCAGTTTGTCTCCATATTAAAAAAAACTTTTGAAAATCCTCTCCACCTTCCGGCTTTAAAGTTCCATCCCGACTCATCTATTCCTCTTCCCCGACTCATTAATCTCTCTCTTTTCACCTCTTTAGGTCAACTTCTCCTGCCTCCCGCCATGATTTGGATGGTGGATCACATGACCTCAGCGCCGATCAAATGTCCAGCTTGGCCCGCGGCTTTTCTAATTAGTTGAGGGAGATGAGTCCTTCAATATACCAGCTGTCAATGGAGTGGGCGCAGGTAAATGTTGTTTAATCCGCCAAACTGTGGATTTAACACGCCCCGGTCTCTTCTCGGCGCCTTGCTGTCGCCTATGCTTGTTGATGCCGACTGAGTGTCTCCAGTGGAGAATTTCGCAGCACCTGATCAAATAAAACGGTGATTGACACACACTCGTTACAGTAACATAGTACGAGTCAAGATTTAATTTTCTTCTTATATATCTAATTACTATTATTTAATTTAATACAGATCTTATGTATCAATTATTAGTCGTAGTTTGGAGGAATCTGATCGTCTGCTTTTCATCTTACCGTCGTGAGTCTTAGATACCATCGTCTTTCTCCTTTCTTGGAAAGCAGAGTTTCTGATATTTGTGCTATTATGAACTATTAAATATTAATAGTGGTATGGTATATCCCTCAAATAATTTTGAAGTATAATACGCGAAGTGCGGATATGTACATTATAATTTAAATTATAGCAATTAATAGTCCTTACTATAGATAGAAAAACTTCCTTAGCCACTTGTATACTTGCCTGGCATGCGTTATATTATATGTTGTTATTTATGATTAAATATTCTTGCGCAGAAGAAAATTTACAATATATATATATACCAGACAATATCATTTTCTGACGCAATGATATTGTCTGGTTAATTAAAGCAATTAATAAGGACAGGAAAGAGAAACAGAATGTAGTTGACTTACCTGAAGTTAACAGATGGGAGGCACTACGTAGGGTTTGAGATTATTGAACTTTAGGAGGCACCGCTACCTTCATCAGAAGGTTAGGGAAACATTTGTAGTGACAGCCAGCCGTCGACGTACATACATCACCTAAAAGAGATGAAGGCTCCTCGGCATGTCAGAACCTTACAACTAGAGAGGGCATAGTTAATGATTTATTTGTGCAGTATAGGCATCTGTTTTCTTTGGGTATGAGGCTACTGATTGTGGTTCTGAAACAGGCAACTCCATAGGAAGAGTATTGAAAAGGGCAGAAATAATTGCAATGGTTTATTATTACTTGAATATTAATTAAGTTGGTGTTACTTTTGTAACAGCGGTTTCGAGGTAAAATTAATAAAACTATAACATAAAATTAGCGAGAATTTCTACTAGAAGTTATAAAGTAAGTTATCAAGGATTTAACGCAGTCAGAATGATCTTATAGACAGTTTTAAAAAATAGTTCAATTAAATACATGAACTCAAACCAGATCTGTGACAAATTTCACGTCATAAGAGACTGACATAACATAATCTCCGGAAGATTATAGTTTGTAAACGTAAAGCGTTCTTTCTCGGTAACGAAAACGAAAACCTTCCTCGCTTCACGTCTGTTCTGAAATGGAGATGCAAAGCCGGTAAACAATCTCGGTTTCCTTTTATCTTTCCTCGGAGCTTGCCTTAAAAAAAACACGCCATTACGGTTCAGTGCACCTAGAGGACGAACCTTCACGCAACAAGACTGCGATCGTCAACGCGTCCAGGTAATAAAGAAACCCTTTTACTTTGCAGATTGCTGACATGAATAATTACTGTGCAAGCAGAAGAAGCCTCAATGAGCGACCCAGATAGCGAGCTTCTGTTTGCAAACTTTCAAGACGCATGAGCCTTGTGAATTATTTGTGACTGCTGTGAGGTCACAAAATAGCAGCTCCAAGAGATTTGCACATCAAAACTTCCTATACTTAACACCCTCAATATTTTACCACAGTCAACGGCAACATCCGCTACACTGGAACCAAAAGATTGTAGGAACGACGTCACCATATTATTACAGACACGAAATTTCTTCATGAAGAAACTCGCAATAGCATCACAAATTTATAATGTCTTTAAAGTATTATAATATACGAGTATATATTAACGTCTTAATCAATTATAGCTAGTTCAGTTCGAGTAATGCATTCAGTGTCATCAGTTCTTAAAATAAAAATATATTTAATAAGCAATAAAGAATTTTTTACTCTAAATAATTCTTCAAACATTACTTTGATGTGACCGTTGGTATTGTTCAATAATAAGTTTGAAGCTTCCACTGTACAGTTGAGAATATTCATCAATATTCTCTCTGGTATAATTATTAATAAATGATTCTCGTATGATCATATTATTTTGAAACATATACGAGAAAACAATAATAGAAGTATTCACTTCAAATCTGAATAAATAATAATACGAAGAAAGTTCAAAAATCTCCAAAAATATTTATAAAAATTATATCAACATGAGGTTTATTTTGTAAACTGAACTAAGTGCAAAGAATAGAACAGCGTACAGCTTTCTATTAATAAATTAATAAATAAGGGGAGAGAATAATTTTTAATAATTAGAATATAAGAATAAATATGGTCTACAGGAAGTTCACAGCTTCCAAGTCAAATTAACTGTTTAAGAATTTAATAGTGATAACATTTTCTCACCTTGAAACAAAATAAAATATTTTTTCAATATTTTATTCTTAAATAGACTTTTGATTGATGAATTATGCATTTGAAAATGACTCCAGAAATATGATCACAGCAATTTCAACATTTTTGTGAATTTTACTGCTAATAAACAATTAAAATTTGCCAATATAAGCTTCGTTATATTATTTATTCATATTTGAAGTGAACAGTTATATTAACGTTACAATAATAATATGGATTTCATAAAATATAATTAAAAAATAACAGACTATTATACAATATAATCAATAATAATTATAAATAAATACTCAAGGTAAGCTAGTCAGAAACATATTTTAACAAAAGAAAAAATTATAACTTACTTATAAAACCAGCACAACGTGCCATTTCATTTTTCGAAACCTCTTTAAGTGCAAATATTAAAATTTTTCGTCTTGAAATTTAATGTGTTTTATACAGATATTACATTCAAAATGACTTTCGAAAAAAAAACATTCATACTTACAAACATTTTGTTTCAGCCTCAAAACATACCAAAAAGGAAACGCGAAGGCGTGTTTATTTTATTAATACGTTATACTTTTTCACTTTGTTAAAATATTTTTGTACCTAATATGGCTCCTTTATTTGTTACAGATCAATGGCTAAGGTAAATGTAACTATTATGAGAAATTATTCTTAAGTATTTAAATATAAAGTTATTGGCCTTTGTCATCAGATCTTGTTGCCGAATTGCCACGTTCAAATCTCCAAACTGTTTGTTCAACATATTCACCAGGGAACCCTCAATACTGAAATAACCAAATATTTAGTATAATTCAGAGTAAAATGAATAAAATTTGAAGTGTCTTACACTAAACTGTGGCAATATTAAAGGAATTTTTTAAATATTGTCTTTAAGAAACTATAAACATAATTTCTTTGAATTATTAAATCAAATATTGACAGACTATAAGCATTGATTGCTAGACGTAAATTGCGTAGTTAATTAAATTATTTTCAAATAGTGTTTCGGTAAGTATTCTACTATAAAACTAGAAAGCAATTCTGTATTCGATCTTTTAGGATTTTAAAGGATATAAAAATCAATAAAGAACATACTACCTGGCGTCAGGCAGGTAAAAGTCGAATTTCCCGGTGCCAGGCTGGCAGCCGGGGGACATGCCCGTTAATACTAAGCCTGTTTTGCTGAACGAGCATTCATCCTTCAAAATTTCCGAATGACATTGTTCCCTGTGTAATGGAAATTTTCGGCGCTGGACGAAGTACTCATTATAATTGGCGAAACATCACGTGGGATAGAATTTTCCCTTGCAGAAGCGATATAACAGTTGAGCTGGGAGGTGAGGAGTCGAAAAATATTCAGAGTTCTTCAAGACGTTGAGGAGGCGAGGTGGAAGAGAGGAGACTTGATCAGCACGTTGAAGGAAGGCGAAAGCTGGAGAGTGGAACAGATGTTGAAAGGGTGGAGGAAGCTGGAGACTGCAACAAGAGTTGAAAGTGAGGTGAGAATTGTTGCTCGTTAGTGAGAAGGTGTTGAGAACAAGTTGGTCATAAGGAAAAAGGAGGAAAAATTGAATTTTCCTCAATCACCGGCAGTACGAGTTTCGTCCCACTTTCCGTCAGCGAAGGGAAAATCTACAATTCAACCCCAAGGAAGAATGAAGGTCCGGTCGCCTAGTAACCTGCAACAAGACTGATGAAGATAAAACAGATTCGTCAAGTGAACAAAATCTCTGCTGCACGTGGTTATGCCAATGAGTAATTAACCCTGATATTTAAAAATCGTCTCCTTGAATTAATTTATTTAATTGTTATAGCGTGCAGGAACCCCATTTAAGTGATTGTTTTCAGATGTAAATAAAATTGTTATATACTTAAGGTCCAACTTATACGTCTGTTGTGTATACTTAAAGAAATTGATGACCTTGTACATACTTTAATATATAAATTTACTCGTAACAACGTTTTGGCATATTTTTATGCCTTTTTCAGGTTTTTTACTCCCACAACAATGTCAAAACAACAAAAATTACATCAGAACTCCAACAATACGGCAGAGATCCGAGGAAACAAGTATGACTTCAACTCCTTTTCCACACGTAATTATTGCTAGATTAATTGATTAATTTTTGTTATGTTTTGACATTTTTGTGGGAGGAAAAAAACCGAAGAAGGCATAAAAACATTCGGAAACGTTGTTACGAATAAATTTATATATTAAAGAATGTACAAGGTGATCAATTTGTTTAATTAAAATTTTTATATCATACCCTTAAATAATTTAAATAGAAACGCCATAATCATTTACCATTTGTTTTATATGAATTTAAATATACTATATGTATAGTATATGGCTTGAGTACTTCATAATTGTTGTTGCACTTAATACAAATATATTATAAACTTCAATAATGTTTTTTTTTGGATTCTACCTTCTTTATAAAATGGGCATCACCCATGTAATAAACGATACGAATGTAATAATAAAAGAAATTAAGATTTACCAAATGTGTGTATAAGGTTGAACCTCGTTGACTAAATCATGAATAAGTTTATTACATTTTCATTAAACTGGCTCTGTTGTACATCTTTTTCGCTGCGCTGCATTCAGAGTTATGTTTATTCTTCCGCCTCTTGTAACGAGCAGCTGCTGCCTTGTGTTTTATTCCTGTAGGTATAACGCTTCGTTCTCTCTTTACATGAAGGGAGTTGTGTAGTGCTTAATTGAGCGTCGTCACATTAGCTGCTCTGAGAATGATATCGTCCCAGCCATCATTTAGCCTCCCAAGTCCGCCTTTGTGGCTCTGATGCAAATACTGATATGGCGCCAACTTTAAATATTTCCTCTATGAAAAGCTGTGTTGAACCAACGAGCTTTTACAGACATAAGGGACACGTAATTAAGCCTTATAAACTTTGTCCCGTGCTTTACATGCAATGTACTAGAGTTGAGCTTCACAAGGATCTTCATTGACTTACAAGGCACGTTTTAATTTGAAATATTGCCGTGGTTATAGAATTACATTCGTTTGAACACATTTAGATATGAATAAAATGTTTTAGAATTTGCATTTAACGATGCTAATTAATCATGTTACTTAGTTTTTATTGTGAAAAATGCCAAAATCCCACAAAATTATGGAGAGATTCTCAAACGCAATTGGTTGCAATTTTCCTTTAATATATATTACTGGTTTTTTAAGTTCGGATAAACTGTTCACATTTAGTTTCCAGACAAAATGGCAACTTTGCAAATTGTCTGTCCATTGTCTATCTTGCCACATTTTCTGCTTTATGAATTTTGTTCAGTAACGGTTGCTGACGGCCAGAGACAGATGAAATATTTTTTTAATGTTGATGGAAAGCCAATTAAGGGGTCAAACACATTTGGATTTGCATTTCCTGCACTTCGAAAAATTCGTCCAAACGAGGTTTGAAGTCCAAAGGTTCGACAGGTAAAATATTCATGAAAATCTAAATTGGATTGAGCGTATAATCACAAAAGATAGTCTATTAAGTACAAACTTCATACAATACGTGAGGTATTTTATATTTCGGTATCCTGAATTTAATTGTTTTGATCGAGATTCTGTACCAACAGCCAATTTTCCCTTTCATAATCCTTTCAGACATGCACCAATCACAGACAATAATTCAGTTTCTAAATTTTAATTGGCCGGTAACTGCAAAAGTTTATTATAACACTAGCTGATTGGCCAGAGTAGCTTTCATCTGGAAAATAAGAAATAAAATTATATAAAATTGATGTGTTTTTGTTTATATTTAAATTATAAATACAGTATACAAATTATAAAGAATTTTTTTTAAATGCTCTTGAGATATTAGTTGAGGTCCATAATTGTGAATCGTTGAGCAGTATCTCAGGGAATTTCCATAACACTGTATTTAATTGACTGCCCTTGTCATTTATTGTTTGTTACAAATCTTTTAAGTATTTTAATGTAGCCCTGTATATATATATATATATATATAACAATGTGACACTTCCTATACTATTATTATAAAGCGTGAACACAGGAATATAACGAAAGAATGAATGATTGCATTGCATTCAAAATTAATTTATTAGATTTAATGCCACAATAATACACTATTGCCTATTAAAATTCTGGTGGTAAGTAACAGAATTATATTTATAGGGAAACTACCTTACAGGGAGACAAACAAAAATGGACGTATAAATCCTAAAAAGAATATCAGACTATTACAGTGGAAAGAGATCAAGGAAACGTGTTAGCTAGTGAAGCAGTCAAACATTTTCTGTATCATTGAAGGACACGAGAGTTCGGGCTACATGCGAACGTTCTGTTTCTTGCTCTAACGTTCCGTTACGGAGGCTTCGAATATAGCACAGAGCCATGGTAGTAAGACATAATAAATTTAACCGCTGTTATTTATAGTGCCGGAAGTGCGACCGATTTTTTTTGGATCTTTGTTTCAAATGGTACCCTATAGCATCACTACAGGTCCTATGTTAGCTGCCAGGTTGCGTCCTCTATGATGCCGCCAACACGGATGCGCCCATCACGACGCTGCATACAAATCCGGGAATCTCTTGAAAACGACTTGACCCTGCAACTCTGCTTGTTGTTGATCACAACAATTGAGATACTCTTATCTGTGACGCAGAGTAACTGATAGCGCAAGCCATGGCCCCGTTCTGACAGCCCATGCGACTGCAAACGTCGTCGAACTGTTCGTGAAGACACTTGCCGTCTTGCTAACTACCTCATACTTTGTTTCAGGGCTATTGACATGACTGTACGATCCCTTGAGGCCATACGGGGAAGATGTTTGTCTTTTCGGCTGTTAGTGATGGGAGCTGCTGAGAGGGTATTTTGTCCAATGCGAGAAGCAATAGTGCGAAACGGTAAATCGCAATCCTTGTATGTTACAATTTTTCCTTGATCAAAGTCAGACATGTCTCCTTCTTACACGTGGCATAACAATGAACTATCCCAGGGTTTCCCAAACTTTTTCTGCAACGGAACACTTCTCAAAATCGGACAATTTAACGGAACACTTGGTTTATATTTTAAGCTCGGTAATTCCTACTTGAAAAATTAAAAAAAAATTAATTTATGTTTATCAATCTTTTTAAATATAGAACTGTAAAGTTTCAATAATGCTAAAAACAATATCTGGTGTGGCGTGGAGTCAGTTTCTGCAGTTTGACGTCAATGCAGCACAATAAAAAATCCCCCTTCGCATAAATAGATTCTAGAAAACTGAAAGAAAAGAATAATAGCTTGTTTTTAAATACTGGGATACACTTCTGACAAACTCGCCCATAAATTGTCTTAAGACTTACTGTTTTGTTTCTGATTAAATCAATTAGATTTTCACAGTCACTTGCTTTAGAGCTACTGGTTTAGCTGTCTTCGAAAATTGATTCTGATTCATTTACTTTAAAATTTATTTAAGTCAAAAATTCATGTAAGGCAGGAAGATAATTAAAATCAACTAATGAAATCCAAAATTGTATTTTATCCCGTAAAAAGATGCAATCTTATCTCTTGTATTAAGATTTGTAATATTTTTCCTTTTACTGGTAAGTTTATTGCACTTTATGAATATATCTGCCAGATATGAACGTTATATCAAACATGATTGATTTGTTAAAACTACAATAAAACGTCTTAACAACAGCGAAATTTAACATCTTATATAATATGACATTTAAATGGAAGATTATGATGATGATTAAGTCGGAAGCTTCAGAAATACCCAAATTAATACAGATTGTTTTGTGACAATATATATTTTTTGTTTTTTCACAAAAGTGTAATAATATTATTTATCTTTCGCGTACCACTAAGATTATCCTGCGGAGTTCCGGCTGCGAAACGCTGCACTGGTCCTGACAGACTGCGATAATTTGCAGTTGAATTACATTCCACAAGGGTGTATCAGGTTGGTTTATTTGTTGGCCAAATTATTAGTTGCTCATTGTTAAGTTAAATAAAATATCTGTATAATTCTGGGCTATGGCAGTCTGTATCTCTCTCGAACAGGATTCTAGTTGATTTAACACGTCCACACTTGCTCATTGTTTTCCATGTTTCCTATTGTTGTTTTACAACGTTGTTGAATCTATTCTGAAACAAGCCAGAAACAAATTTTAACTGTTGAGAAACATCGAGAACATTTTCATAAACACTTTAGTTCTATCTTTCGTTTTAGAAATTCAGTCACAGGTTCATTCATGTTTAGTGTCACAAAAAGTACAAGAATTTTCTAAAATGTATTATTTACAGTAAATAAAAACGGCCAAAAAAGTCAGAATTAAAAATATAACTATTTATCCACATAAGCGACGTTTCATCTCCATTTTTAGACTTCTTCAGGCTTAAAATTTAGCAATACATCCTATTTACTCATTGACTCCCTCAGTCTTAAAGATTATTGAATTTTTGTGAAGAATTTGGTGCCGCGCTGGACATTCTCCAGCGTCGGTTTTTTAAGTCTGAGGGAGTCAAGGAGTAAATGGGATGTATATCTAATTTTTAAGTCTGAAGAAGTCTCAAAGTTGAGATGAAACGTCCCTTTTGTTAATAAATAGTTATAAATTTAATGCTGACTTTTTTGGCCCTTTTTATTTATTGTAAATATTTAAGTCAGAAAACTATGATGTAAAATGTATAGTATTTTTATAAAAATTTGGCCCGTCTAAAGTTATTTTTCCTTTTCTTTGGCCCCCGATTTAAAAAGTTTGCCCATCACTGGACTAGACTGTATTATTCCGTTGAGAAAGGTGTGGGACGATATCTGCCTTATAAATCTTGTTGGTCGGTTAGCTAAAATCAATGTATCCCATCTTTCATGCACACGGTATGAAAAAAAAGTGATAAATTATTCGACTTTCTCCCGTTTGATGTAAACGGAGTTTTCGTCTTACGAACTGATAAAGTAGAAGTATATCATGATATAATTCATAGTATAATTTGAATCATTCCAAACTTTTACGGAATACCTATTCAGACCCCGCGGAACACTAGTATTCGTGAAAAACAGTTTGGAAAATCGGGACCACCCTAATGCAGAAAAATATTCTAAAGCAACTATTGTGAAATCTGCTGTAAAATATTTATTTTTTAATACGCAATATCGGTATCACTACCGCCACCTGATGAACATAATTGTGCTGAAAATCTAATCATTAGAATATTACGGTATTTTATAACTTCCATACAAAATTGACGTGTGGCATGCCGCCAACCTGCTGTAGGAATTTAATGGCAGTAGAGTAATAATGTAAGTTTTAAACAAAGCAATTTAAATTAAAGAAATGGATTTGTATATGTATATATTGTGATATTATTTTCAGGGTATAAAACATTAATTAATCAACTGAAAAAATTATAATCAATTTGAAAACTTTACATTTATTAATTTAAAGTGATTACATGGGCTTAATCTCAGGGGATTTTGGGTCTATCGAGATGGAGTATGCAGTTACCACAATTACTGGGCCTACAAACATCCAACTTCACGAATGTTTCCGTGTCTCTCTGGCATCTTGCAGGATTTTTATCGATGACGGTAGCATGAACCAGATTCGCAAATCATCTGCTTCCTCGAAACATCTGACAGCATCTGACGACGTCTGACCTCTGCAAACATCTGACCACGTCTCAACTCTCATTCCATCTGATCCCGAGCCACCCATCGGCTCACCTTTTAAATTATCACACGGGAATTCCCCGCCATCAGTTTTCTTACACAATTCAGGGGTTCCCCGCCATAGGTCTTTTACAAAATTCCGGGGTCCCACGCCAGTGGTTTATTTCATAAAATTTCGGGGATCCCCGCCATCATTTTTTTACACACGCTCGGTGGGAGATTCCCGCGGGGAATCCCCATCGTATTTTTTACACGCACCCCGAGGGGGTTTTCCACGGGGGATCCCCATCGGGGGTTCACCCGCTTTCAGCCTTCTTCACATTGTTGTTGGTCGAACTGCGCCTCATAACGCCACAATTTCACCAAAACCCGCGTTTTATTCATTACAATATATATATATATATATATATATATATATATATTGTAACATGAAAAGTTACGCAGAACAATGCAGGCCAGCTTGCGAGTTGCAATTGTTGAGGAACTGACGCAACCCGGGCCAACAATGTGGTCTGGCGAGACGTAGAGTCGTCATGGGGTGATGGGAGAAGCAGGTTGTGTCGGCGGGACGACGAGAGAATGACCACGCCCTGCAGATATAATTTTTTTCATGCTCTGATTGGAATTAAAACTATTAAAATCAATTTTTGGTGTTTTTATGAAAAATACCTGGCACCCTAAAGGAATTAAGAAATCCTCGAATACGGAGGAACGACGGATATATATATATATATATATATATTGTAGCGCTTTAGGATCCCTATCTAACTTTGTTCAAACTTTTAGAATTTTAAAGGATTTAAATATTCAGCAAGAACATTCTACCTGGTGTCAGGCAGGTAGAAGTGGAATTTCCCAGCGCCAGGTTGCCGGACTGTCTGGGGGTTTATAATACTAAGCTTAATTTGAAGAAAAAGCATTCACTACAAAATTTCCGAAGGACGCTGTTTCTTGTGTCATGGAATATTTCCCGCGCTGGACGAAGGACTCACGAGGATTGGCGGAACACATGGGATAGCATTTTCTTTTGGAGAAGGGTTATATGAGTTTAGCTGGGAGACGAGAAGCCGAAAATAGGTGCTAAAGACGTTAAGAAGGCGAGGTGGAAGGGAGTATACTTGATCAGGATATAGAAGGGAGGATAATACTGAAAGTGGAACGGATGTTGAAAGGGAGGAGGAAGGGAAGAAGTTGGAAAAGCTACGTTTTCCTCAATCACCGGTAGAACTTTCCGCTGGCAAAGGGAAAATCGACAATTAGATCCAAAGGAAGAAGGAAATTCTGGTCACCTGGAACTGCGTCGAGAGACGAATGAAGATAAAACAGGTTAGTCAAGTGAACGAAATCTCTACTGTACGTGGTTACCCAACAAGTAATAAACCCTGATATTTAAAAATCGCCCCCTTGAATTAATATATTTGTTTGTAATAGCGCGAAGGACTCCTTTTAAGTGATTGGTTTTTATAAATAAAACTATTATGTTAGTAATTTCATTAAATAATTTAAATATAAGGCTCCTAAAATCATTTACAATATAAGAAGCTTTCTTCTTAATTGTACTTGAATTAGTCATGCTACAAATTCTTAGTTTTAAAAGTCAATGTATAAAATAATGTTAGAATTACAGTTTTTTCTTGCCATCAGAATCGAATGCGTGTTTTGGCATCTATCGGCAGTTTCTGTTTTTCAGACGTAATTACATTTTGAAGAGAAGAAAGTAGTAAAGCGACGCTGTTGGTTGAAATGATCTCACTCACGGTAGTTTCCTGTTGGAACGAGGACGCCGTGTTTGAGGCGCTCGCTGTCATTAATACTGTTAGACGAGTTTCCGACTTAATGATATTTTGGAGACGTAGAGCAGACACGCCAGACCTCGATGTGTGTGTGTGTGTTGCCGAAACCTTGTTAACCGTTATTAGTGTTTTGCCTGCGCGGGAGCCCGCTCTCTCCTCCCAAGTTTACAAGAAGCACGCCGGAGATGTAATAAAGGAATTTGGATGACACCGCTAGATAGCCTCTCAAACTGCAAAGAGAAACATGGCGTACATGCGAAATTCTTCACAACAACCAATTCGCATCAACTATTGACATTTACCTTTTTGCTCGTTTATAAAATTTAAGTTAACATTACAAATTCTTTGAGCTAGAATTTAAAATAACATCCATTAAATACTTAAGAATTATAAATACAGTTGAAAATAAAAATATTTGCTGAATATGGGGAAGCAATGAAAGAAAAAATAAAGTTTAAAACAAAAACAAAATCTGTAGTGGTACGTGAACTGATGTCAGAAATTCTCGTGTTATTCTTCTTTGGTCGAAGGCAGGCTTGGATAAATTATTGAAAAAAACAAAGAGTTTTAAGGAAGCTATCCGCAAGGAAAAATAAAAAAGAAACTGAATTTGTTTTCACCAACAAGAAACGTAATATATCCGCAAGTACTGAGGATAGAAATGAGTGTATGTGTGTTACTAATAAAGATTACTGAAATTAAAAAAGACAAAAAAAGTAAAAGTATATATAGCGCACATCTGTGTTTATTTACTTTAATTTGTTTTTTATATGTATAGCTTAATCACGTTGAATGTGCTCCGGCGATTATTTAATTATCATATTATTTCACATTCCAAATTTTACTTAGGGAATATTTATGTGCTACATGTGCGGCTGGAACAAGCATGGAAAGGAACAGGTAGAATTCTAGACCGGATCTACCGGGCTAAAAATACCAGAGTTTCCGGAAGCTACCCCATCCTTGTAGACTCAGTAGCGAACTAGGAAACGTTTAACAGATTTTGTTTGGGGATGTTGAGCCAGGTCCCCGCCAATCAGGGGAGACGTAGTAGAAAAGGGAGTGGAGCTGGCAGAAATTTTGGAAAGGAAGAAAGATTCTTTGCTGGTGCTTCGGGGTGACCGTATGGAGAAAGGGTTCCGTGGAAGAGGAGCAGGAACCGCGCTGAGGTTGACCCTTGGGCAGCTATACTGGTAAGCTGTCGATAGTTTCTGTCCTAGAGTCATTGCCACAATGAGTTTACTTTTTGCCTTTTGATATAAATTCCAGTGCTTTTTGTTGTCATGCGAGTTTCCATCGTAAATACGGTAACTACAGGAAAAGGGGTTCCATGCTGAGTAGCCGGAAAATTAGGTTTTAAAGTTAAATATATATATATATATAGTAAATAACTTTGTATTTCTCTTTCAATATTTTTGTAATAAATGTATTTTTTTATTTCATTGAAAACATGTGGTGTACCAAATATAGAAATAAATAATTTTTTGTAATAAACTTTATTTATATATATTGTGATAAAAAGGCGGATTTTGTAACGTTGTGGCGTTATGAGGCCAACAACAATGGCTTGCGTGTATAAAAAATGACGACGGTGAACCCCCGCGGGAAAAATGAGGGCGGCGAACCCCGAAATGTTGAGAAATAGGGGAATTCCCGTCGGAAGGTTTAAAAGGGAAGTCGATGGGTGGCTCGAGGCCAGACCCGAGAAGACAGCCGAGTGGAGCAGAGCGCAGAAGGCAGGCAAGTGAACCAGAGAGCAGATATCCAGAGCGCAGAAGGCAGGCGAGTGAACCAGAGAGCAGATATCCAGAGAGCAGATATCCAGACCCCAGAAGAGAAGTGAAACAAGGAGAGGAGAGGACGTGGCTCGACCCCAGAAGGCAGGCGAGTGGACGGACGTGAGCAGACGTGATCGAATCCTGCAAGACGCCAGAGAGACGCACAAACATTCGAGAGGTGGATGTTTGTTGGCCCAGTAATTGTGGGTAAGCGATAAAAAAAATTGTGAAACTTGCTCATTGCTCTGGATAAATAACATTCAATGATTTTTCTTTCTATTGTCAGCTAATGCATACTCCATCTCTTGAGAGATCCAAAATCCCCTGAGAGTAAGCCCGTGTCTTCACTTAAATTAATAAACAAAAATATTAAAATTGATCATATTTGTACTTTAAATTAATAAATGTTTTTATACACAAAAAAGTATATTACAATATATATATATATATATATATATATATAGAGAGAGAGAGAGAGAGAGAGAGAGAGAGAGAGAGAGAGAGTTAGAGATCTTCAGGAAACCAGCCGGATATGGATGTATGAGAATAAACTCAATGGGAAGCAGCGTTCACAGCTTTAAGTTCATTTAAGATTTCCTCATTGGGCTGGCATATACTTTACCACATGACTGGAACCAAAATTTCCTATTGGCTAGATTCCCTCACTTGGCGGAAACCTGTCATAATGATAAAGAAGTAGTTAATTAACAGACAAAATTAAATGATAAAATAAATACTACACCTTTGATCACAATTTATTAACGAAATAAAATACAGTGCCGTAGAGAAATGAATTATTACGGCTTTCTAAAATAAAAATATACAAGCAGTGCCATATATTGACATATTTCAACTTGATATCAATCGATGCTCTGTTATATTTTGTGTCAGGTATATTTGAACCATAAAAGTAAAGGAAACATCGGTAAAACAGTTATCTCCATATTTTAATCATCTTATGTCAATACATCCCAAATAAATTAATATGTAAATGAACCCGTAACGTGAATTTAAGTATAACGCAGTTTATATATACTGAATTCTTTCTTTGTAAATCAAATTACCTACAAAAACATATTTCGCGGTTCTTAATAACTTGAAATTACTTTAAAGCAACCAGAACGGAAAAAAATAACGGTTGCAATCCCAGACGGGGTTTTTAAGAAGTCGGTCACAATTTCTTCGCTGAAAATACAAACCGCAATGGGAAAAGCAGCAATTCGCAGCACCTCTTGGCCACAATAAGCCGGAAAATTGAGGCCGCCAGACATTGGCTCTTCTCCAAATATGTCTACGGTCTGTTACCACGGAATCTCCGTTCTTAGCCTCTCACGGATAAATCAGATAAAATAGAACAGGCCTATCTGATTTGCGGGTCTCTGAATCCGACTTTCATGTTTCGGTACATTCCATGTTAATAGTCTGAATACTTTAATGAACAAGATAATAAAAACAGCTTTCATAGAAAAATATTTTTTGCAGAAATATTTCATGGTAAGAGATACAAGGACTGAAATTTGAATTTCCTGTAAATGAATCGCTACTGAGATAACATTTTAACTGTGTGTTAGCAACGGACATGTGTAGCAATGTACAAATGTTTTTTTTGTTAACTTGTTTTATGTTGAGATATTTTAACGTTACGTACTTCAATAAATTTTTGTTATTTTTAAATTTATATGTAGGACTGACCATTATTGTCAATTTTCAGTTTTTTTTCAATTTGAATGAAATTGTGGAACGAAAATATTTTTTTACTAAATGCTTCTTAAAAATTGGTACTTTTCAAAACTTTGATTTTTTTTCACTTAAACTACTTGACAAATTAACAAACTAATACTTTTATTTGACGGTATTAGCATTTATATTATGTACAAAAAGAATGAAGACAATACCTTAATATTTGTGACGCATAGAAGGTTTATAGTACCAGAAATCATAAAGCTGAGATAAACACATTTTTTCTGAAAAATTGAAATAAAAAATATCAAATAAAATTATTCTGCAGCATATGTTACGCCTTTATTCTTTTATTTGGCAGCTTCTGAATTTATAGGCATATTCATATGAAAAAATTAGAAAATAGATTTTTTTTCAGGTTTTGCCTGAATTTTCAGTTACCGTGTCCCTTATTTTATCATAATTTAACTTCAATATTTTACTGTTAGGAAATAAAAAAACAATACGTCAGGAAAAACAATAAACAATGCTAAGTGACGTTTCGTACTTAAAAATGGCATTTCAACGCGAATGATTTAAAATTAAGAGATTATGAAGGACGCAAATTTACTTTTCTCGGCCTCTTTGCTTGTGCGAAATACACGTATTAATTTTCATCCTCCATAATCTCTTGTTTACATTTTAAATCACAACTGATACAGTTCCAAATTTCAGAAACAAACGTTGTGTACCACTGTTTATTGAAAGGTTAGAATATTATTTTTGTATTATGAATAGAATGTTGTATTACTTGTTTATCGTATTTTTAATTCTAATAACAGTTCCATGTCTATAATGATGACCATTTTATTCCGGTATTAGAAATGTCATTCTTTATTACAATGGAATTGGTTTGGTCGAAATGTTTTATTTTATCGTCTTTAGAAATTTGTATTAAAAGAACAGATACTGAGAACCTCGACGGATTTGGAAGAAGTGCCGGAGCGACGAATTTCGTCGTATCCCCTGCGATTCAATCAGAGATGAGACTTACTAATAAATCCAATTATCCTATTCAGACCATGTCTTTGTTTTGGCGTTAATTCTCTCAATGCGCTAATTTTCTCGGGAATCCAATTTTATAGTTGGAATAACTTTTTAATTAAGTCGCTTTATTTTGAATAATATGATAGAAAATTTACTCTTTTAATCAGGAAACTTTTCTAAGGGAGTTATTATCACACCCCCGGGGGAATAAGCGTGCCTAAAATAGAAGTGTTAGAGTAATATTTTACTCACATCAGAACAATTTAAAACGTAGAGTATAAAACAAAAATATCTAAGCACTTCAGAATTTTAGGTCATGTCTACTATTAATCATTTTCCAATATGTTTAGGTATTGGATAGTGTTTGTATATATTTCATGAACTATAACAAGGAAATATATTTAGCCAATTATGAAAATAAACAGTATAATATCAGTTTAATTATAATCTCACACTACTGTATATTAAGCATAAATTTGAAATGCTCCCAGAAATTTAATTTCAACTATAAATTCTCTACACAGTGGTAGTATTTTTATATTTCTGTAAGTGAGACATATAATTTTAAAAATTATTTATAATTATAAATGTTTGTACTTTATTGCAAAACATGCATTGTCAATCCTTCAATCCACAATCGAGACTGTTAAAAATTCTTGAATTGACATTCAGCGCACTTTAAATGCATCTCTCAAAATAATTTCATCAATTTCTGTAGTATTTATATTTCCATTTTCCTATTATTATACTTATGCGAATAAATACAGCCGCCAATGTTCAATGTCGAGCCATAATGGAAGGAAGTTCAAATATCTGAATGTACTAACTTTTTGGAAACAACCAATATTAAATAATAAACAAGCTCTACTTTAATAATATATAAAGCACAAATATACTATGTTTATCCAATATATGAACGATTTATTTAATTTGATTAATATATTTGTATTTAAGTGTTTTACATTCAGAAAGAAAGTAAACAACGATTTCTTAATTTAATATATCGATAACACATATTATGCATAAATATTATCGTTCTGCACTTCTTTTTCATATGAAGTTTAACTATGCTAAATCTCGAACTTCTCCAAGCGCGCAATGTGCTTAAAAAGGGGTACAAAATTTTTCACTTACTTAGTAATATAATGGCTAATTTGGAAAAATATTTATTAGTTTATAATCTCTTGGTGAACTCGTTATTTAACTGGCATCGGGTGTTATTTTACCTTTTACATCCCCTACCTTACCTATACTGATCATTTCATAATAACTATACACTAAATTAATGGAGTCAAGAAATCGACTGTGACCTTAAAAGAGGACAGTAACTTAAAACAAGTCTAAAGAACTGTTACATTTACCACATATCCACCTTATAATAGTCAGATATAGTCTGGAAATGCTAAAAGAGTACAAACTACTCGTCCACTCATATGTGCTACGAGTGTTTATGTACCGTAAATAATATATGTACAGTTTGGTAGCAATTTTTCCTCGCGCTTAAATTTATAACAAGAATATCCAAAAATTCTCACATTCATTCTTATTATGTAGATTCGTACTAAAATGAATGGGGGACTAAACTATATTAAAATGAAGAATTATTATAAAATTGAGAATAATATTAGATTTGACATGTACACTAGTTCGTGTGCATATATATTGTAATATACAGTATAATTAATAATAAAAAATGTATTTAATATTTGAAATTCCTTCACGTTGCTCATTCCATCCAATGTGATATTCCAAACAATCCTTCGCCCACCATTTATTGACAAATCAACAGTTTATATTAATGAAAAGTTTTATTAAATGACAACACCAAACCCAATTAAAATAATTAATTTCAATTTAATTAAACGTTTACATTCATCAAACACACTGAAACTCGTGTCACAGGTCGTAATAATTATGAGATCTAAATATGGTTTCAAATTTATTATTACCAGAGAATTAACTTCAACATTTTCGATTGAACATTACTATTTATTACATATCTATAAATTAATTGGTACTTATTTGGAATATTATCAGAAATATTTGTAAAATTTAAATAATACACAACGCAATCAACTGAAATACTTATAATAATTTGAATATTTAATTCTGTCGAAATTATTGACAATAAAATTTGATGGCATAAGAATATCGCACAGTTTATATAACCGTCTTCAACAAACCTATTTTCTTTAATATAACCAATAATACAAACTGTGATCATAGAATTGGTACTCATTCAACTCACATTTACTTTTCACTGATAAATAAAAGCAGAGGCCATGGCATTTTGTAACACTCACAAAACATTAAACTTCTCACTTAAATTCACCAAACCTTGAATGTAGAAAAATGGGATTACAAGAAACACTACAATTCAGGTTAATATACGTCGCCTTTATCAGCAATGCCTCTTCACCCACGTGCACCATTCCACGTCTCCGGAAATAGATCCCGTTACCAACGCAAAACACCACGTCGTGATGTTATTAAAACTGCTATTGTTCGTTACTCAAATCCACACGCGGTCAATCTTTCCCATCAAACATTACAGTACTTTACTTTAACCTCCGCCCATAAAATGTTCAATGTAGAACAGGTCCTTACACACTTTAAAACGGTACTTTTTGAAAATTCAAATATTGTTTCTCTGTTAGAATCTGTAAAACAATTGTGAATATGTGGGTAACTTATTCACGTCTGTCTGCTTAGAATTATAACTGCCGACTTTCCCAGAGCTATAAATTTCAGCTACTCTCCTTTGAACTGTCCGCTTCCTAGTTCACCGTTCAACGCCGCCAAATCCAAAAGACCTGAAAAATTCACGTCGCGCATCGTGTCGGTGTTTTATTATCCTTTGTCAGTAATCTATATCTTCCCTCACGCCCCTTGCCTTTGATTCCGTACCACCAAATTCCTCATGTAGTTGTGTTTTACCATTACAGTAACAACCTGTGGCATTCAGTAATAAGGAAGAGGAGGAAACAATCATCCCTGAATTAAAATACATTCGGTATCAAAATTAGAAGAATTTGAAGAATAATAATCCATGACTAGTCGTATTATAATGAACATTAAATTATATACAGGTCTAGTAGTTGTGGACTGAAACTCACATGATCTACGAAAACAAAAGCTAATAGAATAGGCACAAAATAAACGACTGAAGGAAGTTATGAAGACTGAAGAAACTATTAAAATGTTCTATTATTCGAAATAAAAACTATAGCCAACGTGCGTTAAGTTTCATGTAACGTTAAATCTCTCTAGTTATAGCAAAGGTTTTTATTTTTAATTACTACAAGTACGTGGGTGTCCGAGTACTTATTTGTATCAGCACTTTCCAATTCTACTGTTCCATCCATTTCTTTATAACGCAACTCAAATTTTAAAATCCTACACCAGTAAATTGGATCTTCTATTTATGAATCATGATTCACTAAATTAAAAAATAGAAAAATTGTACCGAAATCCGTCTTTTAAATTAATAAAATATAAATTAAATCCAATGTCGCTAATTGTTTGGAATTTTCCTTTCATATTATTTCGTACGACAACACAACGTAAATTCATTACATAATCATGATTGGAGTTTTTCATATTTATTTATTATTAAACACACAATATTCAAAAAATACACATAACTAAGATTTTCAATAATTATCAGTTAAAATTATTTCGTCACTCTTTACAACTGGCAAAAAATGTATTCAATTATAATGGTTAAAGTCCGACCTTTTTCTTTTCATCACCGTTTGATATACCTGTAGTTAGTGTATAATTGGACAAAAGTCGGGTTCAAAAGCACAATCAACTGCCGTGGTTCCGTGAATTGTCATGTTAAAAGGTGGTTCTAATTAAAACGGAAGCATATAAACTCACGTAATTAAAATATCTTTCAAATTTCTTTATATCATCCTTCTATGTGTTCCTTGTGTTGCAGGATAATATGTGAGTGTAGTAGAATGAAAAATATTTTCATCATATTGCGCGCAATTATATTTAGTGTTTCTGGCATCACATAACTATGCTGACACATTAGCATATTGTTTTAAGTAAAATATCTTCCACTATTGTATTAAAGGGTATAACAACCCCACTTTCCTACTCCAATAATTTCTTCGGACTTTTTAAAATATGTGCAGCAACTTCTGTTGACATTATTCCACGCCATCAAATTTCTAGTAAGGAAAACGAACATACAAAATTTTATCTTTATTTATTATAAGATATTATTAAATATAATATTTATTTATAAAATTAGAGAATTTCTTTATTACATTTTTTCTTAATAATAAATATTGTTGTTGTGGTATTCTGTCCTAAGACTCGTCTGATGCAACACTCCATGCTAAACTATTTTGCGTAAGTATTTTCATTTTCGCATAACTACCACATCCCACATCCTCCCTAATCTACTTAGCGTATTCCATCATCCTTGGCATCCCCCTTCTGTTCTTACCCCACACATTTCCCTCTAATGCTAATTTACAAGACCCTCATGTCTCAAAACGTGGCCTATTAATCTATCGCGTCTCTTGGTCAACGTCCTCCATATTTCACTCTTTCCCCATTTTGCTTAGAACTTCCTCGTTAGTGATTCTATCCACCCATCTGATTTTCAGCATTCTCCTATAGCACTATATTTTAAAGGCTTCTATTCTTTTCCTTTCCGCAACTTCTATGGTCCACGTTTCGTACCCATGTAACGCCACGCTCCATACGAAAATTATTAGCAACGATTTCATAATATTCACATTTATATTACCCGTATTTAAATTCCTCTTCAAATTCTGACGGAAGAATGTATGTCTCTGTTCGTCATACTCGTGGGAAACTAAAGTTAAGACTGAAGGAGAAACAATATTAAAATAAGTTTTAAATTTTAATTTCATTATTCAGTTGTACCTTAATTATAGTAGAAATGTCTTGGAATTATGTATGAAAAATGAATAGATATAAATAATATACTAACCAAAGAATTATGGAATGCAATGTATATTCTTAGCTCGTTATCAGTTGTAGTACGCTCGTACAACACAATAGGAATAACGTATTTACTTTACGGACTCCCGTAAAGCCATCTGAAGAACTCAAAGAGAAAGCTTACGGTGCCAACACTTCAAAAGACTGTTACTTCATTGTGGAAATGCTAACACAGTCCCGAAAAAGGAAGAACAGCAATAAAAAGTGTCTGGCGTTCAGAGAATGGCTGAAAGTTACAATGAAGAAAGTTCGAATCACTTTTCGCAATACGACGAAATAAAGGCGCTAAACACAAAGACGGCAGCGGAGGGTTTGGCCGACGAAGCGGGAAGAAATAAATCCGTCCCTTAGAAGAATCGTGAATGGTAATGGAAATTGGCAATCAAGCAGCATCCAAGTGACGTGTGGCTGGGTGAATTAAGCCACACTAGGCTGACGGAATCGATTGTTTACGATCAGAGGGTTTCTGCCTCCTGACTTACATTACGCTGACTCATTCAACTAACTGAGATACTGACTCCATTGAAAATCGCTATATTATCCCAGGATATTTTCCATTTTTTTATTTTATCAATATATTACATTCTAAAGAAAAATTAATTATTATTAATTTTAAGTTTAATTAAAAAACACATTGAAATATAAATAAATAAAATTTTCATATTCATATTTTATTTATGTTTGCTCAGACTGTATATTAGTATTTCAATAAGTATTATAAAACATATGAAACATGATTTCTTTCAAAATATACTACTATGAATTTACTAAGGAGTTATAGTTAAATTAAAATAATTCTGGATTATTTATAAGCAAAGTTGATTAGTGGCAGCAGGTATTATTTACATTGTTCAATATAAATCTTCTAAATGAGGAGCAAAGGAACACAGCTAACATTAAGTAAGCATGTTTAGTATACATACAGTAGTTAATGTTACAATATTCAGTTAGCGTCTTCTTTATAACTGATTTATACGTGAAACATAAATCTACTACGTCGGGAGGTAGCATATTATCAGATGACTTATGAATTAAAATATTATAAGATAATATGAGTAATTTAATTATTTAATTCAGTTGTTAATTAACCTGTTCATGCAAGATAAATTCGAGAGTAAGACTGCTATTGTTGATGGAAGAAAATTTATATTTAAACTAGCTGGGGACCCGGCGTTGTCCGGGTATTTATTTATATTATCCCTGTACATTATTTAATTATTGGTCAACACATAACTAAACTGGCATAAAAAACATCACAGTAGGAACCTCAAATATACTTGTAGTATCTCCAGAGAGTAAAAATAAACCCGGCTCAATAGGAGGACTAAAATAGTTTCAGTACTAACAGAATAATATTTATTCCCCACTTAAGGGATGAACTTATACTTAAATCGTATATTAAATGTCATAATGCAACACAGCGACCCCCTTTACACCGATTTCAACACCAAAGTCGATAATTTCCTTGTTATTTTTATATTACTTATTTCCACCCCCAGTCATCATATGCTGCGAGGGGTTAAAATTATACACAAATATTTTCAGGAAAAACACTATAAAAGTAATTATTATTGACCTCAAGAACACATAAAAACACACAAAATACACAACGGTTTGCTGTTATAAAAGAAACGGTATTTGAATACGAATGAATGTCAATATATCAATAGTGTATGAACGCGTCCATCCAGTCCAGTGGTTGACAAAGAAGAGAGAGATGGACATCTATGAAATATTTTCAAAAGTCAAAAAATTTTATTTACTGCCTCTCTAATTTAAACGGCAGAGATGGAGTGAGAATGCTCGTCCTCTCTCTCTCTCTCGCTCCCAAAATTACGATTATAACAGCACAGTAAGTGGGATGAATGTAATATGAACGCCTAATAGGACTTTTAACTCACAGTTGGTTTTCACGCCGCCTTTCGCGCGGCAATTCAATCGTCTACGTTTCGCACCCATATAACGCCGCGCTCCTTACAACATTTTTAGCAACGATTTCCTAATATTCACACTTATATTTTTCGCAAAAGCCTTCCTTGCCTGTGCTATCCTACGCTTTATGTCTACTATACTTCTACCATCCCTAGTTATTACGCTTCCCAATTAGCAGAATTCCTTAACTTCCTTCAAAATATCCCTTCTCAATCTAACACCCTTTGTTATTCCACTGTTTCCAATACTACACTCCATTACCTTGGTTTTCCCTCTATTAATCCTCATATTGAACTCTTTCTCCAGGTCTAAGTTCACGCCATAAACTACTATACGGACATTTAACAGTTATATAATTATGTAACATATGTAATTCATTATATGGTATGTATTTTGTCGCTAAAACATAGTTGTTTATGCAACTTAAAGTAACATTTTAATAAAAATAATAATTGTAAATTTTTTTAACCTCGCACGTTGGATGAATTTAACATTCATTATTAAACCCTTTGGATAAGATATTTCCATTTAATTCCTGGTACGTTTATACCGTCCTACAAATACAAGAACTTGATTCAGTTCTTTATAAATTTAAGTCAAGAGCCGATTATAAAACTGACTTCAGTGTAATATTTCTTTGCAAACATAATAGGCATAATGACAGAGGACAGTTTGCTAACAAATGGATACCAGTGTATGGGAATTCGCCAGTTGCTAGCGGCTTTGAACGGAGAGTTCTGACGTGATGCGTTCTGACAGATCCATTATGGCCTTGCTCCCTTTGCGTCCCTCCAACTCTATCACCACAGCCACTCATGACATATGTCTACAACCCGAAAGGGACAAGCCTACTAGTCTTCACTTCATCTATCCATAACTTTTAGAAATGTATCTGAGAAAGTCTATTTGAATAAAGCGCTCGAAATAATTTGTTTAAGCTCAATTATTCCATATATTTTGCATTCATATTTATAAAGTTTGATTGTTGAACTTAAATAATTTTTAAATTCATAGACTATGTAAAGAAAAATAGAAACAGAAAAAGTTACAGGTTCAGTAAAATAGAATTAGAAGTGAAAATAATTTAAAAGAATATTTTAAAATATTTCGACTTCACTGAATGAGTTGCTTTGATTTACTACACGGGGTGTTATTGTTATGTCAAGATTTATTCAACTCTGAGAATTATTAAGATTGCATAATAAAATTAAAACATTTGGACGTTCTTTGATCTAATTTATAAAAATGGCTTGCAGTAATATTTGAAAAAGCAGTTCCTAAAATTTGAATGCAAATTTTCTCATAATTTCCTGTATAGGAAAGCGTTTGATGATGGGAAGTAAACTGTATAACTGAGAGAATATGTGCAAAATATTATCAGGCACTTAGTAATGGTAGGAATTTTTTTACTCACATATCAAATTATATTACAGTGAATACTATTAAATTAATAGTGTGATATATTATTCATAATGAAATAATTATTTATAAATAGGTGAATTAATATTAATTTCAACTTTTATTTATCAATGTAAACTGATTGAATAAATTGTTAATTTGCTTAGCCAGCATTTTTCAATATTTAACACTATATATTTGCAAAATTTATACACATTAAATAAAAAATCTTATCAACTAAATGCATGAGCTATAACTTACGGTCGTCTAAAAGGAACTTTCTCATAGAGCAGAATCACTAACACAAATCCTACTCGGAATTGGCATTCCAATAAATCGACAAAAGGTTACAAGTAGAGGTATTCACCGTGTCGTCTCAGCTTGCCTGGACCTTGTCGCTGAACCCCATCTGGACTTCTTAGTGAGTGCTGAAGAGCCCTTTTGAGCTCCGGACTGGATCACACCTTGATTCCGTTGTTTAAATATAACTGCTAAATGTCCCAATTATCAACTAGACCACCACGTCCTTAATAATCTCAAACTCCACGTCCTCAATACCTACGAAAATCACGTCCTCCAATAATAATCGTCCAAAACCCTTTTTTCTTGGGTTTATAATAATGTTTCCCCGCTTTCGTACTTCATATTCCGTCGGTGGCGGAGCTTGATATTCTCCAATCAACATTCTTATCTGTTTTCCCTGGGAGGAGCCATTTCCCCCTCTCTATCGACGTTTTTTGGAAAACAAAACGCTTAATTATCAAAAACCATGGCACTTGGGAAAAACACCGGTCGCGCCGTCACGTCTCTGTTTTATTAATTATTTTATTAATGTTCAGAAAATGGCACTAAAATTTTTGAAACTACAAATATTTATTACACAAGATGTCTAAGATTTCCACATTCTCAGAAAGATTATTTGTTATAATTAGTTTAAACGTAATTACACTATTTTGATAAAAATCTTTTTATAAATAGTCAAAATTAATGGTTCTGAAGATGTAATACATACACTGGCGCTCGTAATACAAACTTTAAACTAAATTTTCCTGTAATAAACGGACAAGAGTGTTTACATTTAATTGATTAAAATACGATAAAATTAACAAATAATTTTTCTGAAGGTTATCGGTGGCACCTACTGCGGACTATAGAAATAAGTTTAATAAAACCAACTCGGTTATGAGATTCTTAGAATGAAATTCCGTGTGCAGCGATCTCGTCCCGTGCAATTGTAGATCTTGTTTTTAATAAATTTCCTTATAGTCGCACCAAATGCTAAGGTCATTAGCGAATATATATCAATGGGGGCAGTTAAATCTATGTAAGGGCATCACGTCCAAGCTAGAGATGGGCAAAACCGTTCTTTTTAGTGATCAGATTGGAACCACTAGCTCTTTTTAATGATTCACCGGTCACTTTATAGATATACGTCCACTCACCGCACCAGATTTTCGAAAAAGAATCTTACAATCTTCGTATTTATAAATAAATAAAAAGAAGAAGTAATTATAAAAATGAAATAAATAATTGGTACTTAATTTTTATTACTGAGGTATTGGTCTTGAATAGATTTGGATTTTCTTTTAAAGAGGAACAAAATTACTAGAAACATTCATATTGTAATTGTTAAATTCTTTCTTTCCTGCATCTGCCATATCACTCAATAAATAGCAGTTTAATGAGTTAACGTTCTAAAAGGCATATACAACAATATCGTGGACTGCGTCATCTTTGCAATTTAAACATATCTATTAAGCTGATTTTTTTGTACTGATTTTGTACATACGTACTTCGTATTAATATATGATGAAATTTAGTAATTATGAACATGATCCAAAATCTGCTCCGATATAATAAGAAAATAAAGTGAATTAGTAATTATGTTAATAAAAACATAGTATTGAGTCAAGCTATCTTGAGAGGTTAAAGTGAAAAATGTATGATAACATTTAGACAGAATAGGTGGAAGGGATTATACGATTATATCGTGGACAATCTGATAACAGAATTTCATATTAACATTCGGTTACTATATGTCACTTAATTTAATTTTACAAAAATAATCGCCTCTCGATAACGGATTCAGAAAAAAAGAGATTCTGATTCACTCACAAACTGATTAAAAGGCGGGTACCTCTCAGATTGCGGTCCGCGCGATCTGATTCATGAGCGAGTAATTCAGACCTAGGCAGCCCTAGAATCGTGGTCCCAGCGATCTGATTCCTGCGTGAATGATTCAAACAACTGGTAGGTCTCGGGTAACAGGAGTGGCGTGTATGGAAAGAACTACCGCTCATTTTCCCGGTTCAATGCCCACTCATCTCTATCAGTTCGTCCAGGATTTGAGTCCGGGACATCTGTGGTGCGGGACAGGAGGTACGTCTAATACAGTATATGATTCGATGGTTTGTATTATGTACTCTCTTGGTGTCTTCACAATACAGCTTTCATGATATTTATCAGCCGAAACCTCGCCACTTTACGCTTTAAATAATCTCTCCTCGGCATCTACTTGATAGCAGATTTCGTTTTTTAAAATTCATTTCACTTGATCCGTGATCACTGAATAAATATCTCTAATTTATTTGAAGCGCAAGTCCCCATTTCCATGAGAACAGGGCAAGGGAGGAAGTCGTCCAATGTTAGTGTTTTATTTTCTATTTTTCTGTACCTGGATAATCTTCTCTCATACTTTGGACTTTTTCCAACTCCGTGTGCCTATTTATAAATTATTTCCCGTTTTGCATAGGGTCCTATAACTGTAATATTGTCATTTAACTTAATCCTTGTTTCTGAATTCATTGCAATTTATAATTACTTGTTTTCTACGTTAATCAAAGTCATGTGTCCGTAAACTGCTACGGCAATCCATTATAACTTTCGCCCCACCTATCGAGTTTTGTCTATTTTGCAAAGAATTCGTCCCAATGAAAGTGTAAAAGATTCAAAATCAAAATAAATTATTGTCCATTACATAAATTGCTATCCATCTTTTTTTTCCATTTCAAGCAAGAGAATAAAAACAATTATGTAACAAAACTCCTATAGAAGTACTTTGCTGCATAACAATATTGCAATTTAGTAGAAATTTACCTACAAATAAGATTTAAAATAAGCACTGAATTCTCTATTGTATCAACGTTTGTCAATTAACATTTATTTTTAAATGTATTTGCAACATAGTTTTCTGACTTTAAAATTTATATACATGATCATTTCGGCCTTAACCGTCGTAGGAAAAGGTCCGCGACACAAAATTTTTAACATGTCATTCTTCACATATACATACAATAATATTTTCGGCTGAGGGAGTCAAGAAGTAAATATGATGAATTGATAAATATTAGGCCCGAGGAAGTCTCAAATAGGAGACGAAACGTCGTTTTTGAATAAATAGTCATAAATTTATATGATTTGCTCTGCAAATGTAATTAATTTATTTCGTCTGGATCCGGCTATCGATTACGTTTCTTAAGAATTGTCCAAATTATTCGTGAGACATTTTATTTCACAGCCAATGTTAAATAACTTACATATAAATATGGTAACAGTTATTTTATCTAAGATATTTTATTTCGCCGATTATTATATATTGACACAATTTTACTATTTCTGAATCATGAAAAATACGTTAGGATTCAAATACTCATCTGATATGAATTGTGTGATTTCACTTATAGATTAAATGGAATAAATTTGCCCTCCTGGTTATTTTTCCAACAATAATGTATCCATAACAATGCGGATTTGTTATCTGATTACAAGATCTGCAGGTCATTTTGTTTGTAATTATGAAAACTGACATGCATTTGGTCTGAATGGAAATACTTCAAAATATATTCATTTCGTTGCCGTAGCATACTGCACTAATTCCGTCCGTGTGGTCAGTAACTCTGGCAAGAGTGAGAGCAAATACTGTGTGTATTTTACTGAGTGCTCTCAGGAGAGATGTTGAGTGGGCGAGTGTCCTGGGCAGCGAACCTCAATATAGTAAGCTTATAGTAAGCTCCAGCCCTCTCGGAGAAGGGAGCCAGTGAGAATTTTATTAATATTTACGATACGGTCCGTATTTGCCGTGCCCCAAGGCGTCTATATTAGACTTAATCGATACGTGAGTGGAGTTTGAAATTCTGTTCATAGTAATGTCTCCGTTTTCGTAAAGCTTTCACATACGTCTCACTCAATGTTGCTTCAATGAACTCGCCTTTCGTAAACGCAAAAGCGCGATATGAATCGGAACCCTGGATATGGGACTGGATAAACGCCGAACAAATATTCTGATCCTAGTCAGCTCAATAGATTTTTCTCCTCCTCATGCCTACTGAATTATTACAGCACACAAAAAATATAAAAATATTACAGGACATTAAGTGAAAGAAATAAACATGAATTAATTTTAATTATAAAATGGGAGCCTTGAATTTGTTTTCCTAGCTTTCAACTTTAATCGTCTTTTAAATAATATCTTTTTATTCGAAAATATACAAAATAGTCGATGTGTTAGTTATACATAAGAATCAATACTAACGTTTCGTCTGTTATGAATATTTTTGGTTCCTCTCCTCCCAGCTAATCTCGTATATCCCTTCTCCAAGGAAAACGATATCCCATTAGTTGTTTGTTCCGCCAATATTATTGAGTCCCTCGTCCTGCGCGGGAAATTTTCCATTTCCTTCGGAAATTTTCAAGGGTGAATGTTCCTTCAGCAAAACAAGCTTCGTATTATAAATATGCAGACAGGCATTGTTGTAACTTATAAGTAACGTGGAGACGGAACTGTTGTTAAATACATGAACAATGATGTACAAAGATAATATAATATAAAGACAATATAGGGCAGGCATGTCCCCCGTCCGCCTGCCTGGCGCCGGGAAAAGTCACTTCTTACCTGCCTGTTAAGAAAGTTCTTACAGAATTTTTATATCCTTCGAATAAAATTGGGGAGGGGTCCTACTTCACTACAACATAAATAGAAGAGAATTTAGGCCTGCATGTAATTTGGCCGTAACCGTCTCTGGATGCAGTTCAGGAAGAAAAATTGTATTTTGTTTATTTATGGATGAGAATTCTCAATTTGGTCGAAATTTCTCAACGCGTTTATATTTGTATGCGGCAGATAAGTGCACAAAATTCTATTGAAATAATCAATAATATTTGTAAGGAGAAGATACTTGAACCGTTACACCAAATCATGTGTACAGATACATATACGTATATACGAAATATAAAATTAAGTGCATGCGACCCCAAACTTATACAATCAATGTTCACAATGATTTTAAGCCATTTTGCGTATGTATAAACTAATAAAAATGTACCGTTACTTATGATTTATATTGCTGTTGATAATTTTTAAGTTGTTATTAGTGAATGTCGCATTGAAAAATATAGCGCCAGGTTTTATCTGGGTTCAATTAAATGGGGTTTTATTATTTTTTTAATTTAAATGAATATTAAAATATATTTTAATTGTTTTAATAACTTATTAATTTATAACAATATTACGGGGCTCTTTACAATTCTATTTACTGTGGACAAAGGGGTTAAAAATCAGCAAAGTTTGAGACTATATAGATTAAGTATTTATGAGGGCGGGATACGTGCAGAGTAGAATGGCAGATTCACATAACAGGCAAGTGACACACCTGCCTTAGTGGCATACAGGAGTGATCTGTAGTACGGAGTAGAAATTCTCGGATCTGGAAAGGCGTGACGGTGGAAGTTGCCTCCTCTTCATTTCAGGTATAAATCAAGGCGTTGACCCTTCGTCTCAGCAGCTTACCGACTGTCGGCCTGTCTTTTCGATGACATACGCCCAGGTTAATTTGGCATATACAGACGGTTGATTTTGTTGTGAGAGTTATCTCTTCATCAAATAGTTAGTGATTTCTTGGCCCTTAAGCATTTGACAAATGCTGTCTGTTAACTTTCTTCATCAAAAATCGAATCTTCATGAAGAACTGTGTATTTTTTTTATCTCCTGGCAGCTTCACTTCTGGACTCGCTTTTTTCCTACCACTCTTCGTGTTACCACCTCTCACGTGGTATATTTCACCATGGGTAAAAGATCTGGGAAAATTCCAGGGCGATTGTCCTAAGCCGGCGGGAAATTTTCTTAATCCGACCGGCGACACGCTGTCGTGTCTACTAAGGTTTATGGCGCCAGCAGTTTTCGCCTGCTGAACACAAATAGAATTCCTTGTTCGTTGATTTTTTCTTATATATATACATAATTGCAGTTATAACGCCAAATAATTGGTTGGTGATTCTCTGCGCTACAATAAGAAACGTTTGGTTATAGAAAGATACGTCTCGGGCGATAGACTTGCGTTCCTCAAATCATTTGCGACTCATAATACATTTTTCATTATTATTAACTAATTGAAAAAAAAGAATAGTTATCCACAACGACTACCGATGACAGTCAACAGTAATTAGGAATTGAAGGGCAAGAAAATAAAGTAGAAATCAAGAAAGATGTAAGACATATATAGAGCAGGCGATGAAGAAAGTTAAAAAGTGAATATGGAAAGGGAATCAAAATGCGAGGTGATTAATAAAGCCCCTAAGGTTTTCTGATAATATTGTGATATTAGGGCCAATTTTTACGCAAAGCAAGAAAAATTCTAATCTCACCTGAGCTAAATTGTACACTATCATCATTAATCTTCGTTTTTATTGACCACTTTAAAATTCTTACTATTTTACATATACACAAAACTGTTTTAGTAATTCCCTCAGTACATATCATACAATTTCAAATATACGCATGTGTACAGAATTCAACGTTATTAAAGTTTTCTAATTACTTGTTAAACTACTCTTGCTTTTACTAACTACAATTACAGTTATTTACAACTTATATTTTATTTTAATACATTTAATATCTTGTACCATGAGCATTACATATTATTTCTCCTAATTTATTTATTTATTAATGCGAAACATAGGAAAGGGAAGTTCAAAATCAAAGGAGGTGGCATATTTAACTTATGTTAGACCAATATTGAAATACGGGCGATTTTTTGAGATCCCTTAGAAATAATCAAAAAGAATACTTATAAAAAATTCAGAAAAGGGCTGATAATTTTGTGCGGTTATAAGAAGGAAAACGAAGAACAAATAAGATGAGTGTTATTGTCACAAAGGAAGGGGAAAGCAAGGCTGCATTTTCTACTTAGAAAAAATGGATTGGAATTAGCCCAGTTCAAGAGCCCAGTAATGTTGGTAGATGGGTACATCAATTAAAAGTAAAATGTAGAAAAGAAAAAAGCAAATTTTGGCAAATTTTTATTTCCTAAACAGAACAACGACTGGAATAAATTTATTATGGGCTGTTTCGGGGAAATCCTCTTCAGGAAAATAAATTTAGGTTAAATCCAAGAAAACGTGTGAAGTCGCATTCCTCAACATTATAAATTAAAAGTAATTATGCATAGACCAAATTAAATATTAAATAAAAGGTGAAGTGTTAAGATAATAAATTTTTCTGGTAGTATAGTTTTCTTTCTTTCAGGGGCATAAAAATCTAAATTTATTTGGATTAGGAGTATTATGTATATAGGTAAATTTAATTATGAATTGCCACACTTCCAGGTGTAGAAGTAGATTATAATTTTCATAGTGATCCTCGTAACTAATATTTTATATTACAAAATTTGAAAACAATTTTACTTTATTCATCCAGTAATCAATTGTTCTTTAAAAGAAAAAGAAAAATATATTTATAATACATAATATTTACGTTTTTTCCCATGCTCTAGCCACAAAAAACTTTTCTGATTTCATTTGATCTGTTTCGTTTTATTTTATATAAAAATATTGTTGATTATATTCTCTTTTACAAATATAATAGCTAACTAGATGCTAATCTGATGATTAATTTACAAATAATACTTTCTTTATAAGGGATTTTGTTGAATAAGAAACGAAACACTTGGCTATGAGCATGAGAACTACATAAAAAAATAAAATTCGCGTTTAGTCTGGGGTTATGAGCATTGCTACACCTTTCCCGAGGCGATTATATTTTATCGGATGAATTTCAGCTGCCTTCCCAGTCAATAATCTAAAATCGACGTAGAGTCTGGGTCCCATAAATAAAACAGTGACTTTCCTGAATTAGATATTGAGTATCGGGCGCCACAAAGACCTCTCGCTAGAGAAGATTGCCGTCCGACCAATAGGAGGCTTGGTTTCATGAATGTCAACAGTCGTGGTGACAGAGGCGCCGCATAAGAAAGTCGCTTCAGCATTCAGTACACAAGGATGGACGGAGAAGAACGCAGGGCAACGCTTTTAAGATGTTTACCTATACTTTCCTCTTGACGTCACAAACAATTGTGCGAGAGCAGAAAAAAGATTTACATTTCTTTGTTATCAAAGTAGCTAAATAGTATAATAATCTCTTCACAGAAACAATAAAATATTTTGTAAAAATATAATTTTTCTTCGCAACAGTTATAAAATGTTTGTTAATTAAAAGACGACAAATAATATTTCCACTATAGAGAGGAAACCTGAAATCACGTTAATTTCGTATACTATATGTTATGATATTATTAATTGAAACATTTTCTATGTATTAGTTTGAAATTTTAAGGTCACACTTGTCAATGGAACGTTGTTAGGAATCAATGGACATTAAAAATATTATTAAGTAGCTAACCCCCGCGACTTCGTTCGCGCCTAAATACTTCTTTTATTTTGCCCTAAAACGGAAACAACAGGTACAGAAATTATGATAAAGTTGAATTCATTGAATATATAAACAGTACAGCATCATCTATGTATGATCGCTTGAGGGCAAATCTTATAACTCGTAGTCCCGCTATCATACGTTTCGGAATCAATAAAAATGAGCAATTATTAAATATTAAAATTCACCTGACGCGACAAATAAAACCAATTTGCGTATACATTGCATCGACGATCCAAAGAAGTTTATTATTTCTCAGGGAGTTAGCTCTCGGCCAACAATAGGTTAATAACGGCGCGAATCCTACTACAACAATAGATGGAGTGCTTCAGAGCATAAACAGATCAAATGTATACGCAACCCCCAACGACTTGGAGACTAATGCGCGTATAGGAATATATATATATATATATTGAAATGAAATATGGACGAATATTTAAGTTAAATTGCCTGATTTTAAACCCTCAAACTTGAAATCCGTTGAGCCGCTTCTAGACAAACGTACAGACAGACAGACATACACACACACAGAGAGAGAGAGAGAGAGAGAGAGAGAGAGAGAGAGAGAGAGAGAGAGAGAGAGAGAGACTTAAATTTTTATTTATTGGTATGGATTAGTATAATCACACGAAGCTATTCTACACAAACAGGAATGATTAACTCATTAATGATCCAGCTCTGCACAGAACGATACCAAATTGAGAGCTTTTGTATGGTCATGGCGGCTCAACAATGCAGTTTCTAGTATCCAGTTAGTAATATTTAATACTATAATAGTTACAGATGAAAAAGAATACGAAGAAGATTTTTTTGTTCATCCATATATTGTGAACCATTTTAAACACCAATGATTCCTTGCTGTAAATTTAAGACAAAACAAAACGTGATAAACGAGATCTGCTACCCGTTTGGTTGTTTCTCCCACAGATACGACCGTGATAGTTAATTTGAGTTTCCGGAAAATAAATACCGTTTTTTTTTTCATTTTTAAATCAACCTAAAGTTTTCTATTTTTTTTAGTAGAAGACCCAAATAAAAATAAAAATTGTTCATATTTTAATTATCATCCACATTTACAGTGTTCTACTTTTAAAGGCATAGCTTTTGTTACTAGCCAAATCATTTTAAATACGTAACATTTAATTATTAGCAATATTATTTTTGCATACATAACATCTCGTTTTTCCCAAAATTTACTTTGCAGACGTAACAAACGATTTCACTTTACAAACATAACATTCCATTATTAGTAATTCATATTACAGATATAACATTCCATTATTACAGAATTATTTTACAAACAACATTATATTATTAGTAATTTTTACCATAAAGACATAACGTTTTTATTATTTACATATTTCATTTTAAATCCATGACATTTCATTGTTTAAAAACATACCTTAGATTTTTAAGAACACAACCTTACTTTATCAGCAAGATTTTTTTTATAAAACATTACATTTCTTTATCAACAATAACATTTTAAGACCTCACATTTCATTTTTCATAAAAATTATTTTTATTTTTATGGATATAACATTCCTTTTATCAAAAAAATCATTTTTACTAGATAACATTCATTTTCATCAGCAAAATCATTTAGAGAGATAACATCACATTATTACAAGGTTCTTTTACTAACTTTTTCCAAAATATTAGCATACATTTTAGATACACAACCAGTATCTTGTTTATCATTCATGGCTATATTTCGGTTTATGAAAATGAATATTCCTACAATTAATCTTCTTTTTATTTAATTTTCCTCGTATTGAAAAATAATAACTGCCTCCCAGTCTATCTGATACTTCGTTAGAGCCACATGTTTTGTCATCGCTGTACTTGTCTTAGATTGGATGATATATTGTTTTTTCAGTAACTGCTTCCAGCGCAAAAAAGTGTTAATGAATTTATTGTCTTTAAATTCAGAAAGAATGGACTCTTTTACTTATTGTTGACCACAACAAGAACGTTAAAATTTTTTGATTGTAACTTTTACGCATTTATGTATTAGTTGTCTTTTTTTTGTTTCTTACATTCGTAAATCTGTTGGATGGTTTCTTCGCCCTTTTTGTGGACGTGTCTGTCATGGTATTGCCTGCCCAAACTGTGTCCAGGAGTAATTACAGGCTCTGAGCAAACACGTCGCCGATATTGCGGGCCGCTGTTGTATCTCGCACAGCGCCGCGCGCCGGCCGGATACTGCGGTTCCTGCGCTGTCGGCGTTACACACCACTCGCCAGACAATAATACTAAATATATAAGCGAAACGTGATAACATTACTTCCAAGTATTTCACTTTTCTTAACGCAACGTAACAAAAGCTATTAATACTTCAAATAATAGGTATAAAAGCAATTATATTTTAGCAAAAGGAAAATACAAAGTAGTTGGTTAAAATTAAAACCAATAACCTTATTTTTGTGCATTTTTTAAAATATGAATAATATATATACTGCCAAACCAGATTATTATGACCATGGGGTCAGCCTTTTTCTTCAATCCTGCGACAATTCATTATGGTATTATGCTTTTGAAAGTTGATGCGAGTAATCTGACACCTTGGGGGAACTGGTAGAGTTGAAGTACTCACGTAGTTACATCATGTAGCTCTACCCCTAACACGTGATACCTTAAAGTCTGTTGGTACAAGTATATATTCTAATGAATACATATTTTAAAGTAATTGCCATAAAAATAATAATGAAAGGCGCAAATAAAAAACGCGAGAGATGAAAATGGTAAAGAGCAGTATAGACGTTTGGAGAATGAGATAGATAGGAATTGAAAAGCAGACAAAGAGGTTTGGCTCCAAGAGAAATGTAAAGCGGTTGAAGATTTCACAGTCAAAAGGAATATCAACGCAGCTTATAGGAAAATCAAAGAAAGATCCCGAGAGATGAAAAATATTAGCAAGAACATCTGGAGAGTGGATGGGAAGCCAATTATGGATATAGAAGAAAAGGCAGAAAGATGGAAGGAATATCTAGAAAAGCTGTATCACAGTGGAAATCTAGATCAGTCAGTAATAGAAGAAGAAGAGGAGGAGAATGATGAAAAGTTGGGGAACAAAATTTTAAGGTCGGAGTTTGACAGATCGGAGAATCTGTAAAGCACCAGGAATTGATAAATTTTTAGCAGAGTTGATAAGATAATCGGGCGAAGAAGCAATATCAAAGCTGTACAAGATAGTTTGCGAAATCTACGAAGCGGGAAGACACGAGAAACTTTTAGTAACAGCATAATTATGCCCATACCGAAGAAGACTGGGGCTGATAAATGCGAACACCGCTGCAAAATTAATTTAGTATCTCTTGCATGGAAAATATTGATGAAAATAGTATATAAGAGGATGAAACGACAGCTCTCTCCTAGGTACTATTTTATCAAGAGTTCTCATGATGCCGAGACACCTTCAGCTAGTTTAGTAGGTAGTATGTACGGGGTCGAAGACCTTCGGCATACTGGCAAGAGTTGTCCGCTGATCCCATTCGATCAGTCGGCCAACTGCCTCCTGAATACTGGAACAGGCACGGAGGAGGGATTGCTGCGTTCCCCACAGCAGACTCGTCTCCCGTCATCAGAAGGGCGCAGGAGATAGTACCCAATGCCCGACCTACCTGATGCAGGTTTTCTAGGGTTTTCCCTGGTAAACACCTGTTAGGGATCACCGGGTAGGATCCTTAAACCATAGCCGGGGACCCTAGTCAACCCTTGGCTACCTTGCTCTACCTTCCGCATCCCCCCTTTTCAATTCCCTTCCTATGCTATTAAAGGGGAGTTGCCTGTTTCAGGATCATCCTCATGTAGCCTGTTAACCCCCCTCCCCCACCAAAAAAGACTCGGCGTCTAGTTTTAGTCGACAGAATAAGAAAAAAAGGTCTACGTTCATAGCATTTGTATATTTAGAAAATACCTTTGATAATGTAAACTGGAACAGACTATTAAGGATTTTGAAGAGGACGGGAATAACATATCGGAAAAGAAAGCTTATCCATAACCTCTACAGAAGGCAGTCGGCAGTAATTAGAATTGAAGAACAAGAATAGAAATCTGAATTAAAGAAAAGAATTAGACAAGGATGCAGAAAATCGCCCGTGCTTTTTAACTTAGATATAGAACAGGTGATGAAGAAAGTTAAAACGGAATATGGAAACAGTTCATACTGCAAGGAGAAGAAATAAAAATCATACGCTTTGCAGATGATATTGGAGTATTAGGGGTCAGAAGAAGACTTGGAAACCACAATGAATGGCACGAACGTGGCTCTGGGGAAAGAATCAATATGAGGACCAAAGGGGGGAAAACCAAGATAATTGAGTGTAGTATGGGAAACAGTGGAATAAAAATGTGCGGTAAATTTGGAAGAGATATTTTGAAGAAAGTTAAGGAATTCTGCTACTTGGTCAGCATGAGATCTAGGCTCTGAAGCCTTTTGAAGGACTTGGACTACCGGGTCGACTGAGGACTGCCATCGTACGTGACAAGTTCCAAATTTGGAGTGATGGGTGGTCAACGTATTGAATGTCGAGTCTTGATCCTAGTCTCCGTGACCATGACGTTGTGAGGCAGCGACACTAGCCACTAGACCACAATCAATGAAATGAAACTTGCATACATTGGACAATCATTGTATATTTGTGATTTATATATTAGTGAAATATTATTAATATTGGTGGTTTCAAAAAGTGAGTAAATTCATGTATTCGCACTTATTCCAGTTTTACTTCGACATTGAACATTGACAGGTTGGAGTGAGAGACAAAGAAGTAGGGATATTTATTCGCGTACACATAATAATAGACCAAGCGTGTGTTAAAATCGTTTAAATAGCATAAAACGATGAAATTATTTTGAGACATAGACTTAAATGCGCTCTGAATTTCATGCCAAGGATGTTTAATACTTTTGATGATGAATTGAAGAATTTACAATGAAGGTTTCTCAATAACGTTCTAACGTAAAAAATAATAAATTTCGATTTTACACTGGAATACTAGTTATTATGAACGGAGGAACGGAGCCGCCGGCGTTCAGCATCACACTCGAGTTATTACGACTGCATACCTTCAGGCGCTGTAACACAAAATTTAGGCGTTTTGTGAAAATTACTTACTTCTGTACAATACGTTTGTGATTCGTTGAAAATAAAGAAATTAAATTGAATGCGAATGTTAACTTATAAGTATTTATTATCGATTTTTGAATAGTTTTATTCCAATATGATTTGTTTTAACGTGATATTTGCCGAGGAAATTGTTTAGCAATGGAAAGACTATAGACTATAATTAATAAATCATTATATTAGATTTAGATTGATTATTCAATCCTTTAGTCTTTGGTCACGTAAATATAATATGTCAAATATAAAATTACAAGTAATGAAAAAAATACATTTATAAAATTTAAATAGAAAATATAGCAGTTAACAAAAAATGAGTATAAATTTTGAGACTAATCATAATAAATAATTAACATAAGTATTATCCATTTGACCCTGTAGAAAGATCGGCTTCGTGAAGTTGCAAGGTATTTTTATGAATTTGAAACAACGTTAAAGATGCTAACATAACAGTATTGTGAGAAATTATAACAATATAACCTGCAATTTTCATTCGACGGAGTAGGCAACAAATACTTCGCCGATTATCGTCAAATATGAAAAAGAAAATAAATTGGCACTTAAATTTCAGATATTATTGTAGTTAAAAAATTTGAAGGGGGTGATGCGAACGACCTGTTTGCTTTTCGGTAAGACATGCCAGATTAAAAATATGCGTGGCACAAAATTTTTTATCTGACCTAATGCGGCGTTTAATGTAAAGCAAATTTTGCAAAGGCCAGAACAGTCTGGAATCATATGCATTCCATGAAGAAATTTAGAAATTATATATTGTGAGTTCCCAACCCCTCTTCTTCTCCTTCTTCGCTTGGAGGGAAGGAACTCGGTTCGTTTAGACCCGAGGAGTGTCGGTCTATTTCATATTCAGCATAGAGACAGATAAAACAAAAATTTAATTTATTGGAAGCAACTTTATAATTCGTCAACACATACAGTTTTTTTTAACGATCGCCGAACAGAGCGCCCAACTCGGGATGTGGCAGGCAGCGGGCAGGTTTCAGGCAGCAGCAACAGCAACAACTAGGCACCAAAAGGTCCTTCCTCTATTTGTACGTTATGGCGTCCAGTAAGGATCGGCGTCCACTCCCTACAGCGACTCCCGCGGACGGCGGCAACCTGTATTTGCTTAAGAAGTTTGATATAATTGTAAATACGTTCGACTTTTTCTCCTCAATCGATGTGTGTAGGATTAAACTAGACGTGTCCGCGATGACTTCTGGAGTTAGATTCTTCACTTCTCCTCCCACATTTAGGTATGGATGGCTAAATCAGACACGTCCGCCCGCTACGATGTCTCGAGCTCGAATCTCTTTTAATTTAATGTTCGCGTTATTCTTTTTTTTAATTTATCTTCCATGCTACACAATCCATGGAATACTTATTCTAAGAAGATAAATCAAATAATCAAATTCCAATAAATTAATCCCGTGACAAGTACGATTTTTTCTATTTAATTGTCAAATCGATTAAAGAGTTGCATTAACATCGCAAGCAATGGTTAGCCAGTTAAGTAATGACTACGTCACCCGCAGACGTTCGCATACAATTTATAATATATTTCGGAATTTAGCGCGCCAAGGAAGGAGGAGAGGCGCTGCGGGAGTTTCTCGCAGACGCTTCAGCCCAGAGTGACTGTGGGGTTCACCTGATCATGTCGGGGATGCCTCGCACTCTCTCTGGGTATTTTTTATCAAAGTTCTCATATGCCGAGACACCTTCACCTATTTTAGGAGGTATATGTACTGGGGTCAAAGACCTTGGGCATATGGCAAGAGTTGTCCGCTGATCCCATTGGATCAGTCGGCAATTGTCTCCTGAAAGTTGTGGAGACACGGAGAAGGGAATGCTGCGTCCCCACAGCAAACTCGTCTCCCGTCATTCGGAAGGGCGTGAGAATAGTACCCAATGCCCACCTACCTGATGCAGGTTTTCTAGGGTTTTCCCTGCATGTCTTTAGGTGAAACACCGGGTAGAATCCTTAAACCATAGCCCGGGGGCCCTAGTTAACCCTGGGCTACCTTGCTCTACCTTCCGCATCCCCCCTTTTTCAATTCCCTTCCTATGCTATTAAAGGGGAGTTGCCTGTTTCAGGATCACCATCATGTAGCCTGTTACCCC